>ML293497.1:22491-46613 GCA_005239495.1 Nicotiana undulata | reverse complement strand
TAACTCGATCGAATACAGTATCGAGTGCCAGTCGTGCCTCCCCTAGTTTGGGGCGTGACACCGGGCTATCAAAAACGACATAAGGAACAATAGTCATTGCCTCGCCATGATCGTTCCCTCATTTTTGGCATTTTATAAAACTGAAATTCCGCCCGATTGCAAGATTTTCGTGTACTATAGCCCACGCCTCTACATGGGCCCAGGCTGTCGGACCCGGATCGCCTAAAATTTTTGTCGAACCACCAAAAACGACCTAAGAACAATAGTCATCGCCTCACCATGACCTTTACTTATATTTTTGGAATTTTAGGACTATAAAACTAGAGTTCCGTCCGGTTCCCAGATTTTCATGTGCGATATCCCACGCCTACTGCATGGGCTCGGGCAACAGGACCTGGATCGCCTAAAATTTTGCTAGACCATCAAAAACGACCAAAGGACCAATAGTCACCGCCTCTCCATGAACGTTCCTCGTTTTTTGGCGTTTTAGGGCCATAAAATTGAAATTCAGCTCGATTCTCAGATTTTTGTATGTTATGCCCATGCCTTCTGTATGGGCCCGGGCTACCTGACCTGGATTGCCTAAAAAAATTCGGCGGAACTTAACAAACGACCTAATGAACAGTAGTCACCGTCTCTTCGTGATCGTTTGTCATTTCTTGGCATTTTAGGGCCATAAACCTTGAATACCGCCTGATTCCCAGATTTTCGTGTGTTGTAACCCATTCGTAACGTCCTTGATTCCGTCTGATTAAAATGACCTAAGAAAAAATAGTCATCGTTTCAAAACAGCGTTCCTCGTTTTTTGTGTTTTAGGGCCATAAAATAAATCACTCCTAGATTTTCGTATGTTATAGCTCACGGCACATGCATGCATCCAGACGACCGGACCCGAACCACCTAAAATTTTATCGACCTATCAAAAACGACCTAAGGAACAATAACCATCGTTTCGCTACAACTGTTCCTAATTTCTTTTAGAGGTTTAGGACCATAAAACAAGAATTCCATACTAATACATCGCCTCTTTATGACTTTCGGGTTTATTTTATGGTGTTTTTAGGGTCATGCAACATGAATTTATGATTATATCCATTTTTCGTGTGTATTAGTACATACTAATTTTGTAAACAAAAAATTAACGGTTGTAGGTCCATAGAGAACAATGTAGTGACCAATACTCATTGTTTCGCTATGACTTCTGGGTTAATTCTTTTTGGTATTTTGGGATTATGCAATACGAATTTGTAATTAGATTCACTTTTTCATGTGTATTAGTAAATGCTAATTTTGTGGATTCTTTGTCGAATTCTGATTGGCTTGAATTTTGTAGGTTCACACGAAACGGCTTAGTACCCGACACTCGTCCCTTCGTCAGGACTTTCGGACTCATTTTTGTGTTTTTGGGTCATGTAATACGAATTTATAGTTATATCTACTTTTCGTATGTACAGTACATGTGATATTTTTATTAGTCTTAGTGTTATTATTATTCTTTAATATATATATTTATTCTGGATCACTCACCAACCTACTACCAACAAACAATTACCAATGTTTTTTCCTAATATAATAACTTCCGTCGTACCCAATCCATTTAACTCTAATTACTCATCAAAATACTCAAGAGTTCTTTTTTTCCCTTTAGTGTTTATGAGAGACGATCATATAGTGATGTGTGCCTTGTGTGTATTTTTTATCTTAACGATTCCATTGTCATACATCTCCAAAAAAAAAAAAAAAAAAAAAAAAAAAATTGTGGTGCGTTGGTAAGTATCCTTCCATTCTTTAACCATCAAAGTGGGAATTCACGGCACATTCAAAAGTGTGTACCGACACCGGGTGGGGAAAAAAACGGAGAAGAAATAGCACAAGAAAGAAGGAAGCAGGAATTTACCAAGTTAAATATTCTTTTTAGAACCACAAATAAGAAGGCAGCAACTGCTACTTTCACTTCCTTAACAGTTTATGTTTCTACTGTACAATCACTAATAGTATGTAACTATGTATATTGTGAAAAAAGTCAATTCAGAATAGTGTTAAGTAACCATTTAACTGTAAACCTCCATTTCTTGGCTTGTATTTTCCTGTACCGTTAGTCTCACTGGTGCTCAGCATCATGAGCTTTCAAACGGCTAATGTCTCCCTTAAATGAAGGGTAGAGAGGGCAAGATCTCCTGAAAGAGAAAATATCTTCAATCTGGACGACGTTTGGTTCAACAGGATCAACTTTCTCCGCCTTGAATTCAGAAGAATGTGAGCTTCCAAAGACTTGTAAGCTTATTGACTTTCTTTTAGGAGCGCCAACGTTCACATATTCGTTAAAGAAATCGATCAGGTCTGTTTTGGTTATCAGCTTCAGTGCTGCAACCTATTTCATGAATGTTAAATAGCAAGATCTAATTATATATGATACAACAGATGTCAAACTTAAAATTCTTGTTTCAGAAAGAAGAACGTCGAGATAATTACCCACCTTTTGAACTCCCAGAAATTAGTAAGAGGGGACAAAAGAATGATCTGCCATCTTTCAGGGAACAATGCCACTACGCGGAGACGCGGTACCTCTTACAAATCAATAATTACATTCTCTCTAAGAATCCAGCATCTTTGGATGCATGACTTCCATATTTCATTCTAGTTTGACTTAAAAGGTGCCCAACACCGACCGCCCCAGCCATCACCCACCCCCACACCCCGCGGCCGAAAAGGGAAAATAAGGAAATACTCCGTTGTTCTAATTTATATGACATGGTTTTACTCGGCACGAAGTGGGTATACTAGGATGGATAAGATTAGGAATGATGATATTCGGTTCAAAGTGGGAGTGCCCGGCTGGAGGACAAGATGCAGAAAGCTAGGCTTAGATGGTTTGAGCATACCATAACATTTGTGCGGCTACAAAAGCTTCTCATTAATGGTAAAATCATGGTAAGTTTAAAGTTAAATTGTTTCCAAATATAGAAGTGTATCATTCTTTTTGGAATGGACAAATAAGGAAATAGTGCGACATAAATTTAAATTGGAATGGAGAGAGTGCATAGGATAATCTTCTTTTAGCTATCAATTCAATTCAAAGAAATTAAACTGGCTTGATATGGCAAATGAAAGCTCATACCTCATTTTCAATTCTATCAAATCTGAGTGTGCCACCAGAAATTTCCCACCAGAAATAATTGGTTTCCTCTGATAAGTTTTTAAACTTCTCGAGTTTAATATCAATAAGAGCATTGACTTTTCTCTGCATCATATAAAAGACCAAAATCTCAGTAGGTGAGGCAACTACGATATTTAAGATTGGAGACAAGTAGAAATAATTAATGGGCTACACATCAAGCTAAAAAATGTATTCAAGTTATCCATTGATCTGGACTTTATTGCTTTGTTACTGATGGGTTTATTCCAAAGATACTAATAGAAGAAATGCATTTAAAGAAACTTATGTATGTAGCCACACTGACTAATCATTTTCTAAGTACTACAAGAATAGGATAGCAGATACATCGCATTTCTTTTTTATCTCAGCAAAAGCAGCAAATGATTGTAAGTACAAGAGGAACAGCCAGCCAACATAATTGCGCCTTACAGGGTTACTGAGAGAGCATCATGATGAAGATGTAATGACAATATCAAACAGTAGTCCAATTAAGAACACCTCTTATGTTATTTTAATGTCACCATTCATGCACATCATATACACTGTTATCAAAGGCGCGCTTAAGGCCTGAAGCGAGGCTCAAAACATGTTGAGCGCTTCGCCTCACTTTCTGGGTGCTTTAGTATTGCATCAAGGCTCTGAGGCATACTTTTCCTTGCCAACGAGTGTAATCTTGAAAAGGTAAGATTAAACAATTGATATTTCACTTTATCGTAATTTTTTTCCAATTTCTTTGTCCATATATATGTTATTCATGCTTATAATTATTAGTCTTGGACTATATATACATCTTTTTACTTTTTCTCCAGTTGCGCCTTTTTTCACTAAAGCCCACGCTTTATTTGCGCTTAAGCCCCGATGGACCTTAGAGCTTTTTTGCGCTTTTCGTCTTTGATAACACTGATCATATAAACAATGGTCATCATGAAAAATAGTTCTTTTCGACGTTCTCATATTCAAATACTTTTCTTATTGATTTTGCCTACCCTCTTACACTTTTTTTCCGTTAATCTGGGTATTTCGTGATGCTTATCTTAAGCCATTTCCCTGTTGCTATTTCTCAAAATATTACTTTTCTGGGAGTTGTCACAATGATGCCATTGTGTTGTTGTTGATCTTTTAGTAACTGTGAAGTCCAACTCAGCTTGTGGTCAACCAGACAGTGCAGATATCGGGTAACTCTGCCTACTAAGGATTGTCTTTCTTTTTTTTTGGCCTCCCCGGGGATTCAAGAAGCAAATCTTAAAGGAGATTCAATATTTGACCTTAAACTCCTCATCTGACATGTCATGAAGCTGACTTTCCAACATCTTGAGAAATGCCTGGAATCGCAACTCGATATATCTTGGATCCTGTATCATGGTTCATCATTAATGTCTCATATTGAAAGCATAAGGATTTATATAATCTTTCATTTGTTGGCTTACATAGAGATGTATTTACCTTGACTGACGATTGAACTATAAGCTGCATCCCGCAAACACCAGCATCACTCCTACAGTTTTAACAACATTACCTTGCTTTCAGCAGTAAAAGAAAATTAAATAGACGTACTGCATATTTCCCAAGAGCAAATACATTCATAGAGAATTTAAAAGAGAAGTGTTGGCATACGTCCGCGAAAGTGATGTAATATAACCAAGCTGCTCAACAGATCTAAGCTGGTCGAAAGCTGGTTGCTTAGCTATGAGAACAAATAGTTGCCGTTTTACATTTTTGATGTATTCATCTGGATGCGTCTTCAAAACATAGAAAAAGATAAACCGTATTAGCAGGAAGAAAGAAAGATGGTGAAACTCATAAAAATCCAACTTAAAAAGATAAGATATCCAGCAGATTAAGGTTGTTCAATTGGAAAGTTTCGCACTCTGTTCATTATAAGCTTTTCTGACAGCTTCTTCTTAAGTACATACAAATTATTTGTCACGCCACAAGTCAATAGAATGGTCCAGATTGGTTTGATGATTTTGAACATTTTAGGTATTAAATTCCTAAAACAAACTTCGACTAGTTATGATCATTTAATTCTTGATATTTCTATTTAACTGTTCTAACAATACTTATTGCGGACAAGGAGTTTATTGCTAAACAAAAGGAACAACCCATATAAGGGGTAAACAAGAAGTGCAAAGTTTTGCACAGAAATACGAGTTTACTCGTGAGGCATCCAATCATATATATGATGTAACTGCTACAAAAATATCATTAGAAAAAAGGAACAAAAGGAGAAGAGAAACAAAAGTTGTAACTTCACATGTACCTGAATGTAATGGACAAGAGCAGAATTTTCGTCAGACGTATTTAGGCCCTCTGTAGCGTAGAAGTAATTCGTGCTCTCTTCAAGCTTTATAATTCTACTTGACGGATGCTCAGACGCAAATAGGGCCCGAGATAGAGGCTGGGAATCCTTGTAAAAGGCATCTTCAATGTGCTGGATCATTGACACTGCTTCCTTCGAGTCGATGTTTCCTGAAAAGGGATAATTAAAAGGGTGAATATGCTAAACAGCTGGCGAAAATCCTAGAAAAATCTAGTAGGAAAGAAAAACAAACCTGCTATGTAACACTCCAGAAACGTCCTTGATAGCAGCAGAGGATAAAACCTAACAAGGTCATCAACTTCAAGATTAAGAAGGACTTCAAGTTCATCTTTCCATGACCATGCGTGTTCCCGAAGTATTAATGAACAATAGTACAGCGCTTGCTCGTATGGCTGTTGAAACTTGAAATTTTGATATTGCTTTGTGAACAATTCCTGTCATAAGATAAAAACAGTCCATTAGTCGGAACTATCAGTTTGCAGCCTTGGATTCAAAATGTCAGCAAACTGCAATCACAATGATTGTTTAATTGTTACTACATTATTAACTGAACCATTCAAGCCAAGCATCTGGAACAATCAAAAATATAAAAGCTTCGGCACCATATGCTTTTTAACCCAATATTGAACTCGACACAAAACACAAGAAGTTTTCAAGACATCTCATTTATTTTTTAGTGTTTTCGAATACCTAATTGTAGAAGTAAATATAGTTGCGAAAAGAGTGAAAAATATAGTAGTCACAAGTTTTAGACCACATCGAAATTATCAAGAAGAGGATAGTAGTCAGTTTCTAAAATCATCAAAGTCTTTTGTCTTGACAAGATTCTAAAACATTGGAAGCAACGCTGACTGAGGAACATAGAGATTCAATCATTCATGCTGCAGTCACACATCAGAACTAAAGCTAAATATAGCTCCAGCTAGGTATTTCTTTAATATTCAAATACAACTGATTAAACGGAAAATAGTTTCTGGCAAACCAGCCAAGATGCACTCAGTACCGTCTAAGGCATAAATGCACCAAAGCCAGCCAAAAACGCACTCTTTGATGTAGGTGTTGACTATACAAGCTGAATGCTCATAATGAGTGAAGAAAACAAAGAAAATATGCCCAGCCTGATAACATGAACGTGAAAGTTCCTAATAGAGTTCAAGTCCCTCAAATAAAATGAGAAAATTTCGTACACTATTTTAAGCCAGCCTAGTCGCAAGCATCAAATGTAAAAATGTGGCACACTATTTTTAGCAGGCCTTGATCACATAACATAACACACTAGCTAACTACCTAAGGAGCAATTTATTTCAGATAAAATTAGATGCAAGGATTACCATAAAATGATCTAGTCTTCAGAATTTGAATCAGGTTGAACAATAAAAAGACGTGAAAGAATGCACAAAGGGATGTAAATAGACTCCTTACCTTGATAACAAAGAATCTGTCAGGTTCAACTATAAAATTGGTAATCTTATCAATAACTTTTTCCAGTAAGACCCTCATTTTATGATTATATCCAGTCACAGTCACCTGAAAGGGAAGCAAATCAAAGTGGGAGAGTACAATTATTACAATGTCCTAAAAGTGATTGCACACATGGAATAGGAAAAAATGACAATAATTTAAGAAGCCGAATGAGTGTAATGCTTTCCCTAAGTGCGACCAAGAATAAAAAACCTTATAATAATCCAACCAAAAAAAATTAGTTTTTCTTTAAAAGTTGAAAACACATAAGTTGGGGGGTTGGGGGGGGGGGGGGGGGGGGGGGGGGGGGGGGGGGGGGGGGGGGGGGGGGGGGGGGGGGGGGGGGGGGGGGGAGAGAAAGAGAGCTGTGTGATTAACTTTAGTAAATTGTATTTAATGCTTAATTCATGATGATAATGCGTGTACAAGATAAATACCTGGAAACCATTATAGTGACTACTTATCCAATAATTGAGACCGGCAATCTCGGCATAGTAGGCTGAAAAAATGCAAGATAGGTTACAGCCGAGTTAAGCAGACACCAAACATGCACCATCAGATGGTGATAAACTAAAAGTTAAAAGTAAAGAATATAACTAGGGACAGAATTATCCAGCAATTTAAATGATCAGTTTTTCAACTGTCAAAATGTCTCTGCATATTTGCACAAAGGTATATGTATATAGAAACATGATATCTTAGTCTTTGATGCTTGCCATATTCATTTAGATAGTCCATCAGCAGCCGTATGAAAATGGAGGTAAGAACACTTGATTCAGGAGAACTTCTAGATTGGGGACAGCTGAAATCTATTATAACGTATCCCTTTGGCATGGAGAATAATGTATCCGGCTTGTACCATAACCTTGAATAAGGGGATTTCCTTAACAACACTGGAAAATTCATCTGTATCGAAAGGCAAAACATTTCAGGAATTTAGTAAAGTGAAAGCGTGTGAAATGAGGTTTTGTTGTTAGTAATACCTTGTTCGAGAAAGTTTTAATGGACAAATCGGTAGGAACAAACATATTAGGAACAGGTAGATGCAAATTTCCATCAGGAGCTTTCCCCATCCATTCCTGTAACAATCAGAGCAGTATCACCATTCTAGTCAATGTTGGCTGAAGCAATACTACAATACCAAATCTCCATCAAATCAAAAGCATCAGTATTTACAGATACCCACTGTGTACCTCAATCGTGGAGCTTGTTATTTCCTCTACTGAATATGCAGTTCCATACCAAGGCTCCGTTGAGTCTGTATGACCGTCAAATTTTGTTGAAACCCAAAAGATTCTGTAGGAAAGACTTTCTTGTGAGAGGTGCCACAAAGAGTTTAGTTACAGCGAAATATATATGACACCATCATTATTCAGTGACATACTATTTCTGCAAATGATACATGTTGAACACACTATCTGACAAAGCTGGAAATTCGAACACACAATCTCTATATTTTTATTTATCCATATTATGCAGATAACCGCCAAAGGATTCAGAGGAAATATGTACAAGGGTATGACTAGGAAATGTTTCACCGTGGTCTTGTGATATTTAATGATGTAAAAGATCAGTAGCCAAAAAGATCTCAATTTTCATTAAGATGAATGGTTCATAAGTACAAAGTCTCAATAATTGTATATTTAATGATATATTAAGTGTTTTTTTTTTGGGTGTTAAATGAGCATAACTTGGTTCTTCTCTTGTTAGCTTATGATCTAGAAAAGCAGCAGACATTTCATGTCAGCCCAACAGCAGTAAGAGAATAGGCCAGATGCCTACAAGAATCGGAGAACTGACAACAGACACTATCAATCTCTTTTTCTTCACCCAATCAACATTTTCCATTGTGCTTAGTTCTACAGAAAGAAGGGAGGAAAAACAACTGCATCACCAGGCTTTCTTGCTTGCCCTTCACACTTCACAGTCATCTTTTCTGTCGCTTCATTTTCTCTATGTTCCCTGAAGGAGAAATACCCTATGTTGCTCCGACTCTATCAAAATCGGGCCATGCCCCTGTCAAATCCTCCAAAAACTGCACTACTTTAGGAGGATCTAACACGCACCCGGTGGCCTTTTTAAAGAGCCCGAGCAACATAGGAAATACCCAAATCAGCTATGACCCTATCCAATATGAATTCCTAACTGTACTGGCTTCTTGTCATGTCAAAGTCATGACTCCAACCAAAGCCAAGTCCATGAACTAAGCAAAACAATTATCTCCAAAAGAGGTCATGCGAACCTGACTCCTATGCACAACAGTTAAAATTAATTCCACGACTATCGGGACTAGAGTCATTGGACTTCCAAGGCCATCGAATGGACATAGTCAAAAGCTTGATTGAAACGATGGACACAGTCAAAAGGATATTGTACAGATTAGTTAAAAGGATATTGTACAGATAAGACTTTAACATCATAAGCTACGTAATGTGAGTATCCCATTTGCAAAAACAAAAGTTAAAAAGATATAATTGTCTACAGGGAGGCTAATTCACCTGACATTTTGTGGTGTGAGCTCATTTAGGACTGCTTCAATAATGTCTGGACTGAACCTTGAAGGTAAAGATGACCCAACCAGCCAGTCTTTTGGGGGGTAAAACTGGGGAAAAAAATCGTTCAAATGTAAGTAATTATTATTCTCTTGATAAGTAAAAAAAATTCATTATTAGCATGGCAAACTTGTGTCTAAAATGTATTTATAATGTGGATACCTGACAGCAATCCTGTATCAAGTTATCTCAACCACCTACACTATGAGAAATAAGAAAAAGACTGAGAGAATTCATGAAGACAAATGTCTAAAGCCTGAAACCTTCCCAATCTGAGGGATTTTGTTGTTATGGTTTCAGGCAATCCCTAGGTTGACGATTAACGTTTGAAGTGTGTTATCTTCAGGCTACGTACTTGATACTACCACTAGGGGCCGCTCGTGGAGATGAAACAATGAAACCCCTGTTTTGTAGATGTTGGAGATAAGGTTCACTAGGAAACTAGAAGAAGGAAAGATAACCCTAATAAAGAGTGTTCTCTCATTTATCAACCTACCTCATGAGTTTTTGACTAAGCCGACAACAGCAATGGATGAGAAATCCCCTTTTTCATTTCATATGATTTTACTTACTATATTATTTGTCCGACCCCTTTTCCTTAGGCTGCACATTCATGAATTTTCTGCGGGAAGGAAAGGAAGAAATTTATCCACATTGTCATAATTAGAGCAGGTCACTTTCTATATGAAGATGGAGGAATTCGGAATTGAAGACCTCAAGGTTTAATGCCATATTAACTTCATATGGAACTGCTTTATGGAAACAAATCATGAGAAGGTGGACATAATTCTCGACGCACATAAATTTTAAGGTAGGAGGGGGAGATAAGGGCAATATTGAAGAGGGGAAGAAGACAATTCTTTAGTCTGCCTTTGAGTTTCTAAAGCTCCAGGAAAGTTAAGTTTATATGATATCACTTGGTATCTTCTATGTACAGCAACGGAAGCATGTCTATCATTTCATTATGTGCCATTGAGTATCCACAATATTAGGAACATGATGCTAAACTTTGGACTTGTGAAGTAGGAAAAGAATTCTCATTGACTTGATTCAGAGACAATGTATGGGAGGTGCTTCTTAGGAGTCTTATGACGAATACGATATGCTAGGTAATCAGTATCTCTTCTAATAAAATAAATAAATAGTTTATAATAAACACGTAACATCCCTAGGTATCATATCGAATATACAATAGGATTTTATTTATTCAAGTACACTCTAAATATGCACGTACTCTAATAGAACCCTCAAACTCAAAGTGGAAAAATCAACTTGAGTTTGCTTATTTCTAAAACATAAAAGTTTATGCGAAAATCTCGACGGAATACTGCACAATCACCAAAAAGAAAATAGGTGATGGAATTCTTTCCTTCAGAAAGTCGCTGGTTGTGAAGTATGATGTTGCAAAACACCAAGACCTTAGAGCGTAACTCGAATGGGAAGAACAATGACAAGAAATTCAAAGATTGGAGGAGGGAGTCAGTCTCATAAAAGGAGCAGCAACAGTCGCTGGAGAGATGAACCGTGCTTGAACAGTCCTAGAGAGAGGAGTGGTGACTGAACGGTTGCTAGAGAAGAGCGATCATGAATAGTTGCAGGGGAGAGAAGTGATACCTGGACGTTTGCCCAGAGATAGTAGCACTGGCTACCGAAGAGGAGCGGCACGGGACACCGAAAGGAAGAAGAAAAGAAGAAAATATTTATTGGCAAGTGACACGCTGGACAACATCACCAGCCGGTAGCAAAAATTATTTGAGCCTCTACAAAGATTGCAGAGGCTCAGATACCATGTGGAAAAAAAAATTAAAAAAAAGGAACTTCTCATTAACTTGATTCAGTAACATCGTGGAAGAGGTGCTCTGCTTGGGAGAAAGGAGTTTGAAAGTTTCAAAGGCGAGGATACAATCACTAGCCAAATGTACTTGTACAGATGATATGACGGGACTTTGTAAAATTATCTCCACTGTTAGAGCTATTTTTGGTGTAGCTTCTAGTATTATGGGACCATTTCAGTCAATGAAATATCATTTTCATGAAGAAAAAAAAAACAATATAAAAAATGAATAAGTACTTCAAAAGCATCCATATAAAAGAAACCAAATGCGGAAACATGATTGTGAACGTACCTGCATATTCGATGCAACATCTACCACATAGTCGATGGCAGAATTTTTGTCTTGATAATGGAAATCAGTATCAGACATAGCAGAAAGCTGCATGTTTAGAGTATATGTGAGCTAGAAGCTTTGACAAAAGAAAGAACAACCGTACATCTAGTCTTTACTGAAGGCAATTCATCAAACAAAAATTTAAAGCTTTAAATAAAATGACAGCAATACTTTTACGAAAAAATGAAAATTTTCCAGCCAGTCATTGAACAATTTCAAACTAGCCGGGGACAACCATATGAATCCTTTGAATGCCCTCCACTTTATTCGGAAACATTTCATTTTAATACCAAATAATTTGTCTTTTATGGCAAATTATCTATAAAAGTATCACTGAGGAAATTCAGTTTCTGTATGCTTTCTATGTCTATGAATAAATCTTCCTCTAGCCTTAAAGGTATATTAAGCTGCTCTAAACAACATTAATCACTTCAAAGTCATGTTATATCAGTGATTATCCAGTAGCAAAACAGCACCAAGGAGGTATTGAGAAGGCACAGAAGTCACAGCATTTAGCTTTTTTTAATTTGCTAGGAGTCTATAGTTTCCAAGATGCTATCAATATCATTTACAATATTCATCCTACACCACAATGTATGCCCAGAAGAGCACATCCCAACTCATCATTACTATCAGGATTTATTATAATTTGACTATGTTTACCCTGGTTGTAAAGCTATGGCAAGCCTCATCCATTCTTCAGTCTTGGGATTGGCTATACGAATCTCACACAGGTGAGCTCATTCTACACAAAGAACATAAATTTTGAGGATAACTAAGCTTTACATATGATATGGGTTCACTATTTCCCTCAAAATATGTGTGGTCTTTTTCTATTTGAAGTGCCCAAAATGTACATAAGGGTGTTGTTCTCCGATTCTGTCTCTGTATTTTCCTAGGTCCTGTCCCTGCTAGCTGATCAAGCTTGCTGCAGATTCCTTGGCATCACCCACTGAGCTCTATATATAGCCAAATGCATACATGTATAAAATAAAAAGATGAGAGGTCTTACGGATTCAGTAGACTCTGTTATTCTTTCTTCCAACATATTTACTTCTCGATGCACTTTAAAATGAAGTCAATTTGGACTAACAACTAACAAGTATTCAGGAGAAACATATGCGGGTTGAGTTAGAGGAAGAGGCAGAGATCACTGAGGAAATTCAGTTTGCTCTGTATGTTTTCTATGTCTGTCAATAAATCTTCCTCTAGCCTTAAAGGTATATTAAGCTGCTCTAAACAACAAAAATCACTTTTGTGTTTGATACAAAATTAAGTGCAACAACCTCATCAAATATCCATTCACAGGCACCAGTTTGTCGTAGAAGGTCAATATATTTGAAAAGCAGTGCCACAACATCCTCAAAATGATCTGAAATATTATTGAGACATGAAGGTCAGTGTAGTAAACTTCCCAAGAGAAGAAAAATTCGAGAGAGAAACAAGAAAATGGAGGGCAAGACAAACACATTACCTTCTAATTTCCTGTCCACAAATGGGGGGGGGGGGGGGGGGGGGGGGGAGAGCGATGAGAGAACTAACCATGGCCAGCATCAGTCAGATAAATATAAACTTCAAAAAATGAGAAGTGATGACCGCCACTTGACTCTCCAGCCGATAAGCTTGTTGCCCAGCCTACAAGGATTTGCAGAGATAAATAGCAACAAGTTCGTAGAAACAGTCTACGCAAACAGTAAGCAATGCTTGATATATGTACAGACACCAGAAACCATGCAATGCAAAAGCAAGTGAGATACAATCATTGGCCTAAATAACTAATTCAGATATATCTTCATCATTGTTGCTTTTCCATCCATAAATAAATATAGGAAATTTAAACAAAACTATGCTCCTTTCTTCCTGGTAATCTTTGTACCATGCTAGCCTATCACCTTGACCCCCTTTTCTCAATAGCAGAGCTCTCTAGCAGTTGAAAACTAAATATTAGTTCTTGTTAGATTGTCCCACATAGTTGATCGAATGGGTTGTTGTCTCCTTATGTGGTCTTGGAAAATGCTCACTTTTGAGATTGAGCTAGGCCTAGATCCATCTTCTTACCACGGTATATGAGTCAGACCCTTCTCAATTCTTGATTTACCCAATGTTGGACCCATGTTATGTTCCAGCCCTTGGTATACCTAATGTTGAGCCCCAATGTTATTATCCATACTCTAGATGTCCACTCCTCGGTGTGTTAGGGAGAGTATTAGATTGTCCACAATGGTTAAGTGAATTGGTTGTTGTCTCCTTACATGATTTGCTTGTAAATGACGTACTGATATCTCTTAACTATTTTTGCATATCTTTGCAACTGACCTCAAGGGTACAATAAGTGCCACATAACGAATGGCTGGTGGGATAGAATCAGAACTTCTAATAATTACGTTGAGAACTCACCTAACTTCTTCAAGATATAAAACAAGGATCCTTCTCCTTCATGCCCAATCAAGTGACTCAAATAGATTGAAGGCCCTTCCTTGTAATAAATTACACCTGGAATTATTGGCCACACAATCCTCAACCTATGACCTTGTTTTATTGGAACAGCTCTGACTAGAATCTGTGTAACAAAAGTAAGGATTCATAGGTGTAGGACAACAATGTGTTTGCAATAATGAAGAGTATGAAACAGAAGAGAGAAGAATGTTAGATTATTAGCTCATTTCTGCCATCCTCGCGCCATATGAAAAAGAAAAATGAAAGTTTCAACACACTGCTAAAAAGTTTGATATAATTTCATGCCTCATTAGTAAGATTTCTAATTGAAAAAAGGGAGCAGTGCGCTTTAGGATAATCCAACAGGAGTTTCTGTGTCAAAATGTACAGAATATACTATGAAGTACTTGAGTGAATTGCTAAGCTTATGTGACACCTTATTGCCTCTCAAGTACATGGACACAAAAGTTAGAACTTGAGAAGGGTTCACAATATCTTTCATGTGTTGTCCACCAAAGCCAAATTAGGCTGAATCTCGAAAGATGATAAGTGCTGGTAGGATACAACCAGAAGTTTAGCTCTCTTCTCTAATCTTTGTACCAGAAAAACAACACCTTTTTTAATCTAGTCAACATGAAATGGGAAAAAGAGATTCAGTAGAACATAGCCCTTATATTCAGACACTTTAAGTGTCAAATTTATGACCCCAACACCTATTTGAGCACCTGAAGATGTTCTGATTTGCAAGGCTGATCAGTAACAGGAGAGTAACTTCTATTGGTATTTGGAACTTCTTGGAATATGCTCTGTACCAGTGTTTGAGCTTTATCAAGGCAGTCTGATGTTTTAAGAGAGAAAATTAGTATAGATAATATTCCACAAGAATAATTTATAGGGAAGAAAAGAGAAATCAACCGGCTACCTTTTGCATAAACAACTAAATGCATTAAGTTGGCTGAATAACTTTCTTCATAAAATTTGAGAAGCTCCTCCCTTGTATTCAACCCTCTTGCTTTCGGCTGCACCTCCAAAGTATCCCAACTGCCTGTGCAAGAGTCAAATGTTTATAAATGTCAAAAGAAACAATGTGCAACATACAAAGGAGTAACTTCTCTTTCTCTTTAATACAGGAGTACAATAATATAGACTTTTTACGGCATAGATGTTCTGAAAAGAACAAATCAGCTAAAAATGCAGCAATACAAACTGGACAAGTTAACTATACATGGATTCAAGGTTATCCAAAGTTAGATTGCAAGCCATGTATTCAGATCATATGGAAGACATTATACATCAAATCACAAACCTGTGCCAAATTTGTGGTACGGATGATCTTTAGCGCTCAGATGTTTCTGAAGCTGCACAGAAAGTAATGCAAGAATGAAGAAGGATTTTCTTTCCTCCAAAAGAAAAAGAATAAAAATTTGAAAGAGCTAAACAACACAGCTCAAACAGGTACTTAACGAATGTACAGGCTCAAGATCCACAAGATAAGAGAGAGAAACAAGCATAACATGGGACAAGGTCCCTCAATAATAACTTAAGGATATTACTTATTCTAAGATTTTTTGGGATAAAGAGAGAGAAACAAGCAGAACATGGACCAGGTAATCCTATTAAATCTTTATAAGGTCGCTCATTAATAACTTAAGTTTTTAGATGATGACTGCACAATTCAATATGGTATCAGAGCAAGTACGACGTCCTGCACTCAAGTCTCACAACCATCAATTAGCAGAATATTTCTTCGCCCTAAAAATAGAATCATGCCCAACGTTAAGGGGCGCATGAAGACCTAAGTAAATAACTAAAATTCTCTAGTAGTTTAATCTTTTAACTGATGTGATCACACAATTGAACTCCATCTATCTCCTTCATCAAATCATCACAAGTACCAAAGGAAGCATAAAGCTGACTTACGAGTCCATATAAGTACCTGGTACACTCTGTGACCATCAGATAATAGGTTGTTTTGGTTCTCTGAAGATGACTCAGCAAGTTGCCACGGGCACAAGACAAAGACAGTAGAGCAATCAGCAGTTGATAATGTTTATAGGACTGAACACATCAACATTCACAAATCATGAAGCCTAACCAGAATCAACAGCTTTTATTTCCCTTGTTGTAGCATCAGGTGACATCAACGGTTTGACAAAAAACTGTGCAAATCTAAATAATGAAACACCATGAGGCATTTCATAGATACTCTTTCAAAGATAATAAGGAGTTAAATCCATACCTGTCCAAAGCTTCTTCAAAACAATCTGCATTAATGTCGAAGTAAAAGTTGGTGTTCTCGGAAGATGTAAAAGCATTGGTAGAACCTCCATGCTGAATCAATTATAATAAAAAAATGAGGAAATTAAATTCTATAAGACAGTTACCTGAAGGGAATTTAAGCAAAACTGCATTCAACAACAACAACAACCCAGTATAATCCCACAAGATATGCAAAACTGCATTCATTAGTGCTATTAGTAATTCGCCATAAGTATACCAGTTTCTGATACTAAGAGGTGACATTTTAAGAAAAAGATAACCATTCTCATGCTCTGAACCGCTCGGCTTGAGCAGTTAACTACTTAACTTAAAAAGTCTGAGTTGCTAACTACGCTAACTACTAGGACAACAAGTCCCTGAGGCCTCAAATAGTTTAACCAAGATGACAGCCATGAAAGATGATATGTCTTACCCAAGTTGACAGACAGGACAGATGATAAATGACCACAATTCTTTTTTGCTTTTCTTTATTCGTTAAGGTGTTTGTAAGGTGGCTATTGGAGACAAATAGTGAAAAGTTTGGTTGAAAATCCAAGGGAAGACTCCAGGGTTTGGATAGGCTCTCAGAGAAATGCTTGGTTTTCATAACATCTAGTTAGTTGATATACTCAGCAATTACTACATTTCAAGACCGTCTTCATTCTATTCTAACTAACTAGTTCAAATTAAGCTAGGACATTTTTGATATCTAATCTCCTCTTAAACTAGTACATCTTTTATTTCTATTATCTAATCTCCTCTAATTTGACACTTTGTCCAAGTTAAGCTAGGACATTTTTTATGTCTGTGAGAATGCACGGGAGAAAAATATTATTGATTAAAAATTGACAATGATACAATGAGCCCTATATATACATAATACATGTCCTACTCCTAATACATATGGGATTAGGGTTATTTACTACTATTTACTATCAAACTAACACTCCCCCTCAAGCTGGTGCATATAAATCATATGTACCGAGCTTGTTACATATATAACTAATACGAGGACCAGTGAGGGACTTGGTGAAAATATCAGCAAGCTGATCATTCGACTTCACAAATTTTGTAGCAATATCTCCCGAGAGTATCTTTTCTCTAACAAAGTGACAGTCAATCTCAATGTGTTTAGTTCTCTCATGGAACACTGGATTTGACGCAATATGAAGAGCAGCTTGATTATCACACACAAGTCTCATCTGACTAATCTCACAAAATTTCAACTCCTAGAGCAACTGTTTGATCCAAATTAGCTCATATGTCGCCATAGCCATTGCTCGATATTCTGCTTCTGCACTAGACCGAGCAACCACATTTTGTTTCTTGCTCTTCCAAGACACCAAATTTCCTCCTACTAAGACACAATATCCAGACGTAGAACGTCTATCAGAAGGTGATCCTGCCCAATCAGCATCTGAGTATCCAACAATCTGTATCCAACAATCTGCTCATGGCCTCGATCCTCAAACAATAAGCCTTTGGAGCTGATTTTATATACCGGAGAATGCGGACAACTGCATCCCAATGACTATCACAGGGAGAATCCAAAAACTGACTCACAACACTCACAGGAAAGGAAATGTCAGATCTAGTCACTGTGAGGTAATTTAATTTACCAACCAACCGCCTATATCTTGCAGGACCGCTAAGAGGCTCTCCCTGTCCTGGCAGAAGTTTAGAATTCGGATCCATCAGAGTGTCAACAGGTCCACAACCTGTCATTCTTGTCTCCTCAAGAATATCTAAGGCATACTTCCGTTGTGAGATCACAATACCTGAGCTAGACTGAGCGACCTCAATACCCAGAAAATACTTTAATCTGCCAGATCCTTAGTCTGAAAGTGCTAAAAGAGATGTTGCTTCAACTTACTAATACCATCCTGATCATTGCCGGTAATAACAATATCGTCAACATAAACGACCAGATAAATACAGAGATTTGAAGCAGAATGTCGATAAAATACAGAGTGATCAGCTTCACTACGAGTCATGCCAAACTCCTGAATAAATGTGCTGAACTTACCAAACCATGCTCGAGGAGACTGCTTTAGACCATAAAGAGACCGGAGCAACCGACATACAAGGCCACTAGACTCCCCCTGAGCAACAAAACCAGGTGGTTGCTCCATATAAACCTCATCATCAAGGTCACCATGAAGAAAAGCATTCTTAATGTCCAACTGATAGAGAGGCCAATGGCGAACAGCAGTCATGGATAGAAAAAGGCGGACTGATGCTATTTTAGCCACGGGAGAGAAAGTATCACTGTAATCGAGTCCAAATATCTGAGTATACCCTTTGGCAACAAGACGAGCCTTAAGTCGATCAACCAGGCCATCAGGACCAACTTTGATTGCATACACCCAACGACAACCAACAGTCGACTTACCCGAAGGAAGAGGAACAAGCTCCCAAGTACCACTCGTATGTAAAGCAGACATCTCGTCAATCATAGCCTGTCGCCATCCGGGATGAGACAGTGCTTCACCTGTAGACTTAGGGATGGAAACAGAGGACAAAGATGACACAAATGCACAATGGGATGATGACAGACAATGGTAACTTAAACCGACATAATGAGGATTAGGATTAAGTGTGGACCGTATACCTTTTCGTAGTGCAATCGGTTGATCAAGAGGAGACAAGTCCGCAGTATTAGCAGGGTCAGGTGCAGGACGTGAATCAGTTGGGCCTGATGCTGCGCGCGGACGACGATGATAAGTCAGGAGTGGTGGAGTTGTAGAAGGTTGAACTGGACTAGGTGGTGGCACTGGAGCTATAGTTGATGGAACTGGACTAGGTGGTGGCATTGGACTCGGTGGTGGCACTGGAGCTATAGGTGGTGGAGCTGCAACTGGAACTGTAGGTGGTGGAGCTATGGAGGAAGATGAATGGGGGATAGTGATTGAATCTCCGAAGGAAGGAACTGGTAGCACCTCAGAAATATCTAAGTGATTAATTGGACCTGTGAAGTATGATTGGGTTTCAAAGAAGGTAACATCAGCAGACATAAAAAATCGTTGAAGGTCAAGAGAGTAACATCGATATCCTTTTTGCGTTCTCGAGTAACCCAGAAATATGCACTTAAGAGCACGAGGAGCTAACTTATCTTTTCCTGGAGTAAGGTCATGAACAAAACACGTACTCCCAAAGACACGGGGTGGAAGAGAGAACAAAGGTAAGTGGGGAAACAAGACAGAGAATGGAACTTGATTCTGGATAGCTGAAGATGGCATACGATTAATAAGATAACAAGATGTAAGAACTGCATCCCCCAAAAACGCAGTGGAACATGAGATTGTATGAGTAGGGTACGATCAATTTCAATAAGATGTCTATTCTTTCTTTCAGCTACCCCATTTTGTTGGGATGTATACGGACAAGATGTTTGATGAATAATCCCATGGGAGTTCATAAACTGTTGAAATGGGGAAGACAAATACTCTAGGGCATTATCACTACGAAATGTGCGGATAGAAACCCCAAATTGATTTTGAATTTCAGCGTGGAAGGTCTGGAAAATAGAGAACAACTCAGATCGATTTTTCATCAAAAATATCCAAGTGCACCTGGAATAATCATCAATGAAACTGACAAAGTAGCGGAATCCCAAGGTAGAACTGACCCGACTAGGACCCCAAACATCTGAATGGACTAAAGAAAAAGGTGATTCTGCTCGATTATCAAGACGCCGCCGGAAATGGGAGCGGGTATGCTTACCGAGCTGACATGACTCACACTCTAGAGTGGACAAGTGAGATAAGCCAGGTACCATTTTCTGAAGTTTTGGCAAAATGGGATGTCCCAACCGTTTATGTAATAAATGGTGAATCAGTAACGGGACAAGTTATTGAAGGAAGACAAGATGCGAGTCCATGTGATTTTTCAAGGATAAGGTAATAAAGTCCATCTGATTCACGTCCATTACCAATAATCCGCCCTGTACTGCATTCCTGTATAAAAACAAGGTCATCAAGAAATAACACAGCAGATTTAAGTGATTTGGCTAAGCGACTACGGCTATGAGATTAAAAGGACTACCAGGAACATAAAGAACTGAGTCTAAAGGTAAGAAAGGAAGTGGACTTGCTTGACCTATTGCAGTTGCCATGGCTTGAGACCCATTGGCCATTGTGACTGTTGGAAGAGATTGAGAATATGAAATACTAGTGAAAAGATATTTGTTACCAGAAATATGATCAGATGCACCTGAATCAATGACCCAAGACTCGGAAGTTGAAGATTGGGAGACACAAGTCATGCTACTATCTGTTGGAACAATGGAGGCTAATCCTGAAGATGTCTGTTTACGTGCTTTGTACTGAAGGAACTCAATATAATCCGGTAAAGAAACCATCTGGATTGGATTCAATGCATTGGATCCAACGGATTGCGAGTTAAAGGCTTCATGTACAAATTCCATTATAATGTTGCACCAGGAAAAAGAGGTTTTTTTTTCCTGAAAATTACTGTTCACGCCGGAAAATCACTATTCACGCCGGAAAAATATAAAAGTGGTCGGAATTTGATTTAGGTTGGATGGGTAGGCTCGGAATTGTAAGGGGAACAAGCTGTCCTAAAGAGGCGTCGCCAAAAAATGGCCGGAAAGTGCTGTACGCGCCGGCGCGTGACGGCGCGTGAGCTTCTGGTGGCGCGTGAGGAGGCTGCTGCCGGAGATTCTTACTGGGGTTTGGTCGCCGGACAATGGTGACTCTTGTGGTAGTGTTGGATTTTGCACAACACTGACAGAAACAAGGCAGACGCAAAAAGCTTCGAAAAAGTTGCCGGAAAAAGGCTTCCGGTGACGGATTTTTTTTTTTCTTCTTCCAGGAATCGCTGGAATTTATGCACAGCGATAAATCTCTCACGATTGCTCTGATACCATGTGAGAATGCACGGGAGAAAAATATTATTGATTAAAAATTGACAATGATACAATGAGCCCTATATATACATAATACATGTCCTACTCCTAATACATATGGGATTAGGGTTATTTACTACTATTTACTATCAAACTAACAATGTCTAATCTCCTCTTAAACTCCTAGCCATAACACACTTGTCTATGCATTATCCCAATCTCTTCTCTTATCAGGACTCAGCTGCTAAATGAAAAATAAGAGTAGAGACTGCAGCAACACATTAGCTTTAGCTTTCTTCTGATGCGAGACAATATCTCATGCTAACAATCTAACCTTCCCCTCAAATTTCGGGGTGGAGCAAATTAATGACTGAAGCATATGCAAATAGAGAAACCACCACCATGTATCACCATCAAGGCTCAATAAAAGAGCCGATGAAAACTATCAAAATTGTACCCAAACATAAAGAAATCATGACACAGACAACTATCACTTCTCGATAGTCTTGAAGAGAAGATAGATGCAAGAATAAGCAGTAGGAAGAAGGAACAAATAGAAATTCAGGAAAAAGTAAATCATAACTGCCAATAAATAAAAGAAGATACCTGGGTGATGTATTTTGAGTAACTATTCTCCACAGGATACTTCTCACTTGCATAAAACAGCATATGTTCTGCAGTGTAGCACATTAAGAATCAGTATGCACTTTTGCCTCAAGGAAAAATGTGATACTAAAATAGCAAACAATATAATGGAGTACCGTGCAAAGGGTGCAATTAAAAACACATCAGCTTAGCACGCTATTAGAAGTTAAAATTCCCGCCGCTTCAGAAAACACCTTTCAGGTTCGTGGAATACCGCTGCATAGCACCCAAGCTACAACAATAACTACGCCTCGGTCCCAAACAAGTTGGCGTCAGCTATATGAATCCCCACTGACCATGTTACTCCATACAACCTCATCTCAGGCCAATATTATACAACGACACCACACAATAAAAAATAAAAAAAGAATAGCACCCGAGCTACAGGAAACAAAACTCTGTTTGCTCCATTAAAACCCCAAATTCTTAGTTCAACAACTCGTTCATAATTGATTAAAAATAGCAACATTTTTCAAAAGTTACTTCAAGAACAAGACTCAATAAAACACTAGGTGATTTTTTTCCAGGTAGGTACTTGTACTGGTAACAGATATCCAGAAGAATAGTCGAGGTGCCCGCAGAGGCGGAGCCAGGATTTGAAATTTTTGGGTTCTGAACTTGCCACCGAACTCGTAGCTTGTTTTAGTACTAGGTTCGCAAGATAGAATTTGTACATATTTAATGGATTTCCTAATACAAATACAGGATTTAAGCAAAAACTACCACACTAGCTCCGCCACTGAGTGCACGCAAGTTGGCTCGGATACCACCGTTATCAACAACAACAAGTATGGTATGAGGAGGGTAGTGTATACGCACACCTTAACCCTACCTTTAAAAGACAGAGCGGCTGTTTTCGATAGACCCTCGGCTCAGGAAAGAGGACACCACCGTTATCACCAAAAAAAGATAGAACTAGAGCTAATACACTAGCTTATTTGACTAAGATTTGAAAGAGCTAAAGCACTAACTTAACTTACCAAGAAAATGAGCAAGGCCTTCAAGACCCTTAGGATCACTGTAATATCCCACAGGCACGTCCATAGAAGCAGCACACTGATCCAATAACATAAAAAGTAAATTTTATACAAGAATCCAACTCAACAAAATTCATATAATTTCAATAAAAATAGTTCAACAAAAAACCTTGTCTGTTTCAGGATCACTGATGAGGAGGACTTCAAGACAGTTTTGAAGGACTATTCTTCTATATTCCCTCTTATCTGAACGAGCCTTAAATATCTCCACAGGTTCTTCTACTGTGCCTACAGCCATTTTCTTGAAAACCCAATTGCTCAAAATCACAAATTTTTAAGTCCAAAAATGAAAAATGCAAATGGGTATTTCAAGAATCAATATAAAGAAAAATAAATTAAAGGGTAAGCGCAAAATGTGAACTTGGTTTAAGAAAATTTGTTTTCTTGAAATATAGAGAATTTTTTGTGCTCTTGGTAGAGCAGAGCAAAGACTTTTGGTTCGTTGGGTTTGGTCAATGCCTAGTCGTCTTTTCCGTAATAGAAAACTTGGCACTTGGTCAAGGAATGTAAGTGACTGTAGCAAAATTGGAAAAGAAAGTTTTTCGCAAGTCACCCACTCTTAGACCGTCAAAATGGGATTGGGCGAGGTCAGCCCAATCCAGCCCGTTATTTAAGTTGGCGGGCTAAGATTTTTCGAGCTTATTTGAAATCTAAGCTTATAAGCCCGGCCCAAGTTAACTTGTGGCCTTTGAGGTTTGATCGAGATTGGGTCTGGGCCAGCCCGTGAGCTAATAAACTAATTTAATTCGAATTCAGATATTTAATAGTTAAAAAAATAAAAATTAAAAATTAAAAGAGCTATTAACTAAAGGTATTAAACCTCCAAAATGCAGAAGCATTGTATAATTTGTATTCACTTTTAGTTATTGCCCAACGTAATTCCCAACCCTAGTTGCCTTCAGACCTTCAATTCCAACAACTACAAGGTAACAACGCACTACGACCAATCTCACGTATCGGCTCTTCATCACGGTATAAGGTATTAGTATCTTTTTCTTAATATGAAATTCAAAAAAAAAGTGAGACACTAATGATCTCATAATTTGAAGCAATAAAAAGAAAGAAATTGATGGTTTATGTTTCAACTAATTTAGCTTTATCTAGCAATTGTGTAAGGGACGTTGGTGGGTGGAAGTAGAGTATCTATTGCCAATATCAGTACTATCTCATTCAATACGAGCAATTGTTTATATATATATATATATATAAAAAATTGCTCG
>ML293497.1:5321-22230 GCA_005239495.1 Nicotiana undulata | reverse complement strand
GATATATATATATATAATTGACAATGAAGACATGACTAGTTTATTTGTCCTTTTATTGTGAGTTGTTACTTTCTTTATACGGCCTTTACTTTTGATCATTAATTACTTAAGAAAACCCTGTGTTATTTTCAATAGAAAAGTAGTTTGCAATTTGAGAAAATATATATTTGTGTGTATCGTCTGCTATGAGCCGAAGATATTTCTTATTCATTTTGATGCAACGAGAATTCTACTTTATCAAAATATGTGGATTTTTGGAGCCTTTTTATGAAGCAACTAACATGATTTCGGGTTCAAGTTATCCAACCCCCAATTTGTATTTTATGCAAGTTTGAAAATTGAATGCATGCTCAAAGAGTTGAACAATGAAGATAAAATTATCAAAGAAATGGCTTTTAAAATGCGTGAAAAGTTTGAAAAATACTGGAAGCTATCTTGCATTTGGAGCAATTCTTGATCTCGCATGGAGTTGCAATTTTTAAAGTACTGTTACTCTAAGTTGGATCATATTTCTGCGCATCAAAAGTTAGAGGCCGTGAAGAAAAAAAATGTACAAGCTCTATAATTACTATGCGAACAAGCAAAATGTAGCAAATACTTCTTCTAGTATCCTGACAACATCAAGTGAAGAAAGAAGTAAATCCAAAGTAAAAGGATCTAAGATATTCGATGTAAGTGATTTCTTCTTGTTGTTAATTAAACACTTTCTAATTACATATTTTGTCTTGTTGTTATTATTATTATTGTTATTGTTATTACTTATTATTATTATTATTATTATTATTATTATTATTATTATTATTATTATTTGTTCTTTTTATGTTTTTAACTTCATAAGAATCAAAGCATTTGTGAATGAATATGCTTCTAATGATGGAAAGTCAGCATTGGATATCTACTTAGAGGAACTAAAGCTTGATCTTTAAAAGTTTCAAGAGATGGAGGTCATCAAGTATTGAAAGGATTATTCTGAAAAATATCCTGATCTTTCGGGAATGGCACGTGATGTACGTAGTATCCTGATAACTACAGTAGCATCGAAATCAGCTTTCAGCATTGGCGGTCATGTTCTCACAAAATATAGAAGTTGCATCCATCACAAAAATGTCCAAACACTTGTTGCTACTCGAAATTGATTGCATGGCTTTACCCAAACTCAAAGTGGTAATATCTTTATGTGGATCTAAATATTGTTAGTTTTTAAAGTTCAGTTATTTAGTAATTATTAACTAATTAATATTGCATATCAATTGTAGATGAAGATGTTAAAACAATTGTATCACAAGTGGATTCAAATGTTGTTGGAGATGTGTTGGTGTTAAATACTCTATAAGTACTTGTCGAGCTTTTTTGAGGAGTGACTTATTAAGCTATTTTTTATTATTTTGTGATATTTTATCTGTTTAATAAATTGGATATTGTCCTCCTCTTTTATATTCTGCAACGATCAATTACTGAATTTTGTGAAAGTTTCAATTCCATAGAATGAAATAGGTGTGAAAGTCTTAGTCAAAACATTTTATGACTATAGTTTGAAAATAAAATAAAATAATAATTGTAGGACACAACAAGGGAATATAGAAAAGAAGTAAAGATTTTTGACAGAGCTGAGAGCTTTATTTGCACGAGAANTATTAAAATTGTTTGAAAGAAAGTGGTACAGAAATTTCCACGGCGTGTAGTCACCACTTTTGACTTGAACACCATGATTTTCAATTTTTAAAACTTGAAAATTTTGTTAAAGGATGAAAAATAGAAGTTAATGATCGATTATTATTATTAAAATTGTTTGAAAGAAAGTGGTACAGAAATTTCCACGGCGTGTAGTCACCACTTTTGACTTGAACACCATGATTTTCAATTTTTAAAACTTGAAAATTTTGTTAAAGGATGAAAAATAGAAGTTAATGATCGATTATTATTATTAAAATTGTTTGAAAGAAAGTGGTACAGAAATTTCCACGGCGTGTAGTCACCACTTTTGACTTGAACACCATGGTTTTCAATTTTTAAAACTTGAAAATTTTGTTAAAGGATGAAAAATAGAAGTTAATGATCGATTATTATTATTAAAATTGTTTGAAAGAAAGTGGTACAGAAATTTCCACGGCGTGTAGTCACCACTTTTGACTTGAACACCATGGTTTTCAATTTTTAAAACTTGAAAATTTTGTTAAAGGATGAAAAATAGAAGTTAATGATCGATTATTATTATTAAAATTGTTTGAATATTGTTAATTAGTGCTTAAACTTTTAGTTCCAAGTGATCGACAATTTGTGCTTAAATCGTTTGTGATGTTTTATACGTCAATACCACACAAGAGGGGGTGATTTGTGTGGTGTCCAATTTTCGAGTGCAGTCTCTATAGAAGAACTAGGTTCTTCTAGGTGTTCCAACTTCTACAGTTTGCGGAATAATAATTGCAGAAATAAAAGAACACAATAATTTTACGTGAAAAACACCTGGCTCAAAAGGTGAAAAAACCACGACCTACTTCCCAGTAGGATTTTTCCAAACTCTTCACTATGTCAATGAGCCAAACAGCATTTACAAAATAAACTCTTTTGTAAACCTAAGGACTAACTCTAATTCTCTTGTGGCAAACTAGCATCTAGCTAATTGCGACAAACTTCAAGTTAACTCTAACTTGAACACTATGTACATATTACAATTGCTTCTAGATAAAGCTGAAAGATACAATTTGTAATCACCTACTACAACCAGCTAGACTCAAAAGATAACAGATGGAACTGGTTCTTCGAGCTGGTTCAAGTAGCTTTTGGGTCGCACAGGGATTCTTCACATGAACTGTTTGCAAAATTGCTTTGGTAATTTTTCTTTCAATTCTTGTTTCACTTCTGTGTATGTGTGCAACTCTTCTGCAGGAACACTTCGACAATTTATAGAATCAATAGTTGAGATGTTGAAGTAGAATTCTGATGTAACTCTTCCTTGGTGGAAGAGTTTGACTTTATCTCAACTTCCTTGATCTTCTTTTATCTTGATTCTGTCCTACCTGAACATGAAGTCCATCTCCCTATCAATTTGCAATCTTTTTGCTTAGGAGATAACCCCTTAATTCAGAGATGATGTTTATCTCCTGCATATGGACTCTTCTCGTTCCATCTAGTCTGCTTGTCTATGTTTGCCCTGATGGACCTGGTTCAACTGTGGAGACATTTTTCATTCTTCAAAATCATGCAGTGACTTGATTCAACAAATTCCCCCTTTTTGATGATGACAAACCCTGTGCTTAAACCTGTAGACACTTAAATCCAATATAGAGACTTTTTATAGAATTAAGCATTTATCATGGAGAACCGGGTTCATTAGGTTATAAACATCACATTTTTGTAAAGCACATCCATCTTTCCCCTTTTGGCATCATCGAAAAGTTGCAAAATGATAAACTTACCAGAAGTTTAATAATTACTCATGGTCATTGAGGCAACTGCAGGTGCAAAGCATGAATTAATCATCAAAAGAAACCAAAAAATATAAGCTATTTAAGAAACTGAGATAAAGTCAAGAACAGAATAGCAAAATTCATTGATTTGATAATTGTTCAGGCACCAAACACAAAAAGAAATAAAACAGTCACAACCATGAGCAAAAAAATAGAACAGACTTAGACAAAACAATCCCAAACTAGGTCAAAGAGGGGGTTTTGGAGGCACTGGACACCTAAGGCTGGGAAGGGGTAGAGGTTGGGTTCTTTGCTTGAAGAAGGGAGAGCATTTGTTGCAGTACACCATCATTCTTCTCCTTTTCCTTAGCTAATTCAGCTTTGAGAGCATCCCGCTCAACTTCAACCTCTGTAAGGTGAGTCTTCAAACGAAGGATCTCAGCATCCTTGACCTCACCTTCATGTACAAGCGTCATGACCTTGCTATTCACATGCATTTTCTTAGATGAACCATGTTCATCCTCAGGGATGTTCACAATGTAGTCACATGTCAGTAGCGTGTTCTTCCCAAAGTGGTCCTTGGCAGTCGCCATTTCAGCCTTCTTCACTGGCACCTTGAAGTGAGCAAGCACAGCCGTTAGGATGAACCCATACGGTATATCATGTGCCTTGGATCCATTGACGACCCTGTCCAGGAGTTGAATGATGAAAGCAGGCTAATTGATTTGTTTACCACTGTACAAGCATTCCATGAGGGTGAGATCTATATAGCTTGCAATGTGCCTTCGCTCTTGCCTGGGCAGTAGACACTTGATCACAAACTCAAAGATCAGTTTGTGATGTGGCCTCATATCACTCTTAAACACCGCCCTGGGCTCCAACTCCTGCTCATTCTCATTGAAAAATCTTGTGATTTGAAGAGCTGAAGGCAGTCCATCCAAACTTGGCCACCTCTGCTTGGTGTAGTCATCATACCCCTCAGAAAGGATATTCAGTATATCCCCCAGTTCTTTTGTATCAAAGTAGATCTCTACTCCTTGTACTATAGTAGAAACCCTTCCATCTTTAACCTCCGCATTGGCCATAAACTCCACTAGCTCATTTCTTGCTAGCCTGCCATCAAGATGAAGAACCATGTCCTTCCAACCATGCACATCCAAAGTCTCTAATAGAAAAATCATTCCAGGCTCCTCAAGGTCCCTAAAAAGCTTCCCTTTCAGAATAGTACGCTTCCCAAACTTTATTAGTTTGTCTGTCTCTTCATCAGACACTTCTGCTTCCTCTCCACTCCACTCATCATCATCATTGAGCTTTACCTTCTTTGATTTAGACCTGGTCCGCTTGGAAACTGTTGAGGGTTTGGCAGACACAGAAACTGACTTCTTGAAAGAAGTCTTGGATTTCTTGGGATTTGGTGTCTCAACCTCAACCTGTGCCGGTTGTTCCTCTTGATGGACCAGGTCCATCTCATCATCATCAACCTGAACTACCTCAACAAGCTCGCCAACCTTTGCCTTTCCCTTGGCCGTTTTCTTCTTCTTGCTCTCCCTCAGAGCTTTTTCCATCTCTTCTTCACTTTGCCTGACACTACTTCTAGTAGCACGACTCTTAGGAGCAGGAGCATCAACAGTTGAAGAGGCCTTTCTCTTCTTGATTGGTACTGGAGTATCAACTTTCCTGGCTTTGGGGGTTCTCCTTTTCTTAGGGTTGTAGCTTTCCACCAATTTTCTCATCAAGTCAGCCAAGGTTTCTTCAATAGATGAACCAGGTTCATCAACTGCATGTTGTAGATTTTCCAATCCTGATGTTGCTTCTCCAGAGTTGCTTCCCCCTAAGTCCTTGACACCCTCCTCAAAAAACACAGGAGAGGGGCCACATATTTCCAGTGTGACACCTTCCTTCCCAGTTCCCCTTTCAGAACTCTCTTCTCCCTCTCTCTCAAAATCTTTATTTTTACCAACTTTCCTTCTCCTATCCGGTACTTCTACATCTACTACAGACCCAATTAAGATAAACCTGTTTTCAGCTATTTCAGGATCAGACCTAATTTCAGAGGTTACCTTTTCAGTGTCGGATGAACCAGTTGCTTCTTCCTCATTTGCAGATTTGAAAGACTCGCTTGAATTCTCATAATCTTGGGCCTGACTTACTTGAAGTTTTTCGTTCAATTTCTTAGCAAGAGAGCCAAAGGCAACTGTTTCCTAGCTAGCATTTTTACTCGACGTTTTTTGGGTGCTGGAGTAGGGCTTGGTGTAACGGCTGGAGCTGTTTGGGGTAAGGAGTGGGTTCAGGAATGGGTTCTGGAACTGGAGAGTTTGAGGGGTGGAAGAGCTTGATGGAGATTGTGTGGAGGAACTGTGTTGCGATGGGGAATTAGAACCAGTATCTTCAAGAGCGATACTGTATTCATGAGTGGTTGATGAAGATGTAGCAGGGGGTGGTGTGGAAGACATGTTTATGAAGCTTTGGAGAGTAAAAGGGGCTTTGATCACTTTTTAGTTGTAGAGAATAATGAACTTGGTTCGACGGTTATGCTTTTTGAAGAAGAGAGAATGAGAGATTAGAGAGGTAATGATGGCCTTTTAAATATGTGGTTAATAAATATGCAACGGGCTTAATCCTTGGTCAAGTGGGAGTCTAAATGGTGCATGAGTGTCAGTGGATTTGACGGTTATGACTCCCTACAATCTAGGCTAATTAATCTTCGATTGGACTCTTTGGAACGGGTTCATTTTGAGATAAGGACTGAAAATTTGAAATAGGCCAAATATAGATAGAGTTCTGCTCACGTGTGACTATAGTTATTTCAATAAGTGTTTAGTGATGAGCACGTACCTTGTCAGTCAGATGAATCAGCCACGATGAACTAGGTTCATTGTGTTAGAGTCTCTTGTTTTGGCCTCAATTAACAAAAATAAAAAACATCATTAGCAACCAAAGAATCATATTAACACATGGCAAGAGAGTATGGCATTTAAGACATGAAATTGAGCAATGATTAATCTGGTTAGTTACATATTTTAGTGATTCTAGCCAAAAGAAAAAAAATCATTTTTTTTTCAATTTTTGTTTTGAACTAGTTCAATTACGTGATCTTAATCATCCCTAATTCTAGCCTATTTCTCTCAAAATGCTCTCTACTTAGTGCTTTAGTAAAGATATCAGCAATTTGTTTGTCAGTAGCACAGAATTCGATTGATATCATTCCCTTCTCATAGTTATCTCTTAGGAAATGATGTCTGACATCTATGTGCTTGGTTCTCTTATGATGAACCGGGTTCTTCGTCATACTAATAGCACTAGTGTTGTCACAGAAAATAGGTATGCATCCAACCTCTATACCAAAATCCATGAGTTGTTGCTTAATCTACAACAACTGAGCACAACATGAGGCTACAACCACGTACTCAGCCTCAGCAGTAGACATGGCTACTGAGTTCTGTTTCTTGGTGGCCCAAGACACAAGGCAAGAGCCCAACAAATGTGCCATGCCTGAAGTACTTTCTTGTCAACCAGGAAGCCTGCATAATTTGCATAAGCATATCCTACAAGGTCGAAATTACTACCTTTAGGATACCAAAGACACAGGTCAGTGGTGCCTTTCAAATATCTCATAATTCTCTTCACTGCAGTTAGATGGGACTCCTTTGGATTTGCCTGAAATCTAGCTCAAAGCCCTACACTGAACACAATATTAGATCTGCTGGCAGTGAGATAAAATAAAGACCCAATCATCCATCTGTACAACTTTTGATCAACAGATGAATCAGGTTCATCCACATCTAATTTTGTGGCTGTTGTAATGGGGGTGTCTATTTCTTTTGAGTCTTCCATTTTAAATCTTTTGAGAAATTCTTTCACATATTTTTGCTGGTGGATCATTGTTCCATTTGAGTTTTTCTTAATTTGCAAGCCTAAAAAGAAATTTAGCTCAGCCATCATACTCATCTCAAACTCACTCCCCATAAGTTTAGCAAACTCCTTACTCAATTTTTCAGAAGTTGCCCCAAATATTATGTCATCTACATATATTTGTACTACCAGGAGATCCTTACCTTTTCCTTTAAGAACAAGGTGCTATCAATTTTACCTCGTTTGTAGTCATGTTCTAGCAGGACTTTAGATAGCCGCCCATACCATGCTCTTGGTGTTTGCTTGAGTCCATACAAGGCCTTTTCAAGTTTATACACATGGTTAGGTGTCTCCTTGTTTTCAAATCTTGGAGGCTGCTTGACAAATACTTCTTCCTTTAGGTAGCCATTGAGGAAAGCACTCTTTACATCCATCTGGTGGAGAATGAATTCCATGTGGGCAGCAAATGCTATAAGAAGCTTGATAGCCTCCAGTCTTGCCACAGGAGCAAAGGTCTCATCATATTCAATTCCCTCTTCTTGGCTATATCCTTGGACAACCAGTCTAGCCTTGTTTCTTGTAACTGTTCCATCTTCATCGAGTTTGTTCCTGAAGACCCACTTTGTGCCAATCACTTATCTATCTAGTGGTCTAGGTACCAGATGCCAAACTTGACTTCTTTCAAATTGGTTTAGCTCTTCTTGCATGGCATTTACCCAGTCAGCATCCTGTAGGGCTTCAGCAACGTTCTTTGGTTCGATCAAGGATAGAAAGGCATCAAACGCACACAGATTTTTCAAGGAGGATCTGGTTTTGATTCCAGATGTCAAGTATGTTATGATGTTCTCTAGGGGTGCGAACTCTGATATCTGTGTGGTTTGAGCATCAGTTGTTCACGACTTGATGATCTCATGTGTCTTGTTGTTGTGGAACAGGATCAGGGCCAAGTTCTAATGAAGTTTGTTGTTGAGTTCCCCCTGTCATGTTGCTTGGGGTGGTTGGACCTGTTCCATCATCCATATTTGCTCCAGTTCGATCACTGCTTCTGACCAGTCCAAGCTCCTCATCTTCTGGTTCCTGTCTCTCAGGGAGAATGTTAGTTTCATCAAAAACAACATGCACACTCTCTTCTACACACATAGTTCTTTTATTATATACTTTATAAGCTTTACTATGTGATGAATATCCCAATAATACCCCCTCATCACTTCTGGGATCAAATTTACCTAGGGAGTCTTTGCCGTTGTTGTGCACAAAGCACTTGCATCCAAAATCCCTAAGGTGGGATATGTTGGGCTTTCTCCCTTTAAGTAATTCATAAGGAGTTTTCTCTACCAGTGGTCTGGTCATGCATCTATTTATTATGTAGCATGCAGTGTTTATTGCTCTGCCCAAAAGCTATGGGGTATTTTGCTAGAAAGAAGCATGGTTCTAGCCATATCTTCAAGGGTTCTATTCTTTCTTTCAACAACCCTATTTTGCTGTAGGGTTCTCGGGGCAGAGAAGTTGTGATTTATGCCATGTTCATCATAGAATTCAGCAAACTTTGCATTTTCAAATTCAGTGTCATGATCAGATCTTATTGATGCAAGTTGATTTCCTAACTGTTTTTTAGTTTTTCTAACAAATGAAGTAAACATATCAAATGCTTCATCTTTAGATGTCAGAAACAAAGTCCAGGTGAACCTGGAGTAGTCATCAACTAGCACCATTACATATTTCTTACCACCTATGCTCAGAGTTCTCATAGGACCACATAGGTCCATATGAACCAGTTCCAACGTCCTGGTGGTACTGACCATTTTCTTGCTTTTGAATGAGGATCTTACCTGCTTCCCCCTTGCACATGCCTCACAAACTTTGTCTTCCTTGAACTTAATGTTAGGAAGTCCTACCACTAAGTCCTTGGAGACTAATTTGTTAAGCTGATTTAGACTTGCATGACCAAGTCTTTTGTGCCAAAGGAGGGGATCACTGTCCAACACACTTAAGCAGGTGAGTTCATTTTCTGATAGTGTGGACATGTCTATGACATAGATGTTATTCATTCTTTTTCCCTGCAATACAATTTTGTCAGTAAGAAGATTAATCACAAAACATTTTGTGGAAGTGAATGCAACCAGGTTACCTCCATCACACAGTTGTGACACGCTGATCAGGCTATATTTCAAGCCATCTATCAAGTACACATTCTCAATGGAACGTGTGTCGTTCTTACCTACTTTTCCAACCCTAATAATTTCACATTTCTTCCCATTTCCAAAGGAGACATTTCCTCCTTTGAGGTTTTTAAGTGAAAGGAACTGTTCCTTGTTCCCTGTCATATGTTTTGAGTAACCGCTGTCAAAGTACGAAATTTGGCTGCTTCCACTCACTTGAACTTACAAAAGGAAATCATGGGTTAGTCTTAGGGACCTACACTAGTTTGGGTCCTTTTCTATGAGAGAAAGGATGAATCAAGCTTTTTCTGGCCCAATTTGGTAACCAATTTTTCCTTCGAACAAAACTTTCATTTCTTCGACTGGCCTGCTCGTTTGCACTACATTCAATCTTGTAGTGATCAGTCTTACCAAAGTGGGTGCAGATTTTATTCTCAGGAAGAGTGAGATACTTGCTTTTGGGATCCCATTTGGGCATTTGACTCCCAAACCCAAGTCCTCTTCTGTTGCTACTATGATTTTCTTGAAGCCATGTCAAGGCATCAGAGGATTTATTCCATTTGTAGGTTCGATCTAATTCATGTTTGACCTTACCAAGTTCTTCTTTTAGTACCCTTATCTGTTCATCTTTAATGTACATCTTTTCCTTTAGTTTTCCCACATTCTCTTCTAACATGAGTTGAGAGTGATCAACTGTCTTCTCGCTAGTTCCTAGTTTCAGTTTTAAATTTTCAGATTTTAGCTCTAGGATCTTGGTTTCAAGTGGATGAACCTGGTTCTTCAAGGCAGTGTTGTCTTTTTCAGATTCACTTACTCTGATTTTCAGGTTCTTGCACTTTGCTTTTAACATTACACACTCTTTAGACAATTGTTCTTTCTCTTTGTTTATTTCTTCGGAATCATCCATGAAATCAAGTAGCAACTCAGAGAGTTTTTCTTCAGATAGAAACTTTATCTTGTTTTTGAGATGGGATATACTTACCTCTGGTTCTTCATATGATTCCTCATCTGATTCACCAATTGCCATGAGTGCATGTTCTTTATTCTCACGATCTTCTGATTCTTCATCTGAGCTTTCCCCCCAAGCAGCAACCATAACTTTTGTTGTGGTTTTCTTGGGTTGGACCAGTTCCTTCTTTCTGTTCCTTCATTGAGATCTCTCCCTTTTCCATTCTACTTCCCACTGAGGACAATTCTTGATGTGGTGGTCAGTCTTTCCACATTTGTAGCATCCCTCACTAGTTGGCCTTTCTGGAGCTCTTGATTTGTTGTAGTTTCCACCTCTTGAGATGCCCTTTTTCCTTATGAGGTAATTTCTGAATTCCTTAGTGATCATGGTCATCTCATCTTTCTCCAGATCTGCTCCCTCAGTGATTCTCAATGCTATACTTCTTTCCTTCTTAGGAGCAACCAGTTTCATTGCCTGCTTTCTAAGTTCATAGGCAGTGAGATTTCCAATTAGCTCGTCCAACCTGAGGGTTGCCATGTTTTTTGATTCCTGGATAGCAGTGATCTTGCTTTCCCAAGAGATTGGCAAGACCCTATTCAGGATCTTCTCCACCCTGTCCTCTTCAAGAATGACCCTTCCAAGAGACTTGAGTTCATTGGTCAGTGTTGTGAACCTCGTATACATCTCTTGAACTGTCTCTCCTTCTTTCATAGTGAAGTTTTCATATTGGGAGTATAGTAGAGTACCTCTTGATCTTTTCACTTGAGGTGTTCCTTAGTGAGCTACTTGCAAGGTATCCCAAATTTCTTTGGCAGTGGTGTAGCTTTGAATTCTACTATACTCGTCTGGACCAAGTCCACACACTAGCCACTTTTTGGCCTTGGCATTTTTCTCCCACTTCTTCAAATCCTCAGTAGTGCAGTCAGCTCTAGTCTTTGGCACATCTACTCCTTCAGCAGTCTTTTTCATGGTGGCTAAAGGACCGTCAGTGACTATGTCCCATAGTTCATAGTCTTCTCCAATTAAGTGATCCTTCATCTTGTTCTTCCACCAGGAGTAATACTGGCCATTGAAGAGTGGTGGTCAGGCAGTTGATTGTCCTTCCCAGTTCCCAGGTGGTACACTCATTTTGATCTTTTCCTAAGGTGTTAGCCTCTTCAAGGATAACCTGCTCTGATACCAATTGATGTTTTATACGTCAATACCACACAAGAGGGGGGGTGATTTTTGTGGTGTCCAATTTTTGAGTGCAGTCTCTATAGAAGAACCAGGTTCTTCTAGGTGTTCCAACTTCTACAGTTTGCGGAATAATAATTGCAGAAATAAAAGAACACAACAATTTTACGTGGAAAACACATGGCTCAAAAGGTGAAAAAACCACCACCTACTTCCCAGTAGGATTTTCCCAAACTCTTCACTATGTCAATGATCCAAACATCATTTACAAAATAAACTCTTTTGTAAACCTAAGGACTAACTCTAATCCCCTTGTGGCAAACTAGCCTCTAGCTAATTGCGACAAACTTCAAGTTAACTCTAACTTGAACACTGTGTACCTATTACAATTGCTTCTAGATAAAGCTGAAAGATACAATTTGTAGTCACCTACTACAACCAGCTAGACTCAAAAGATAACAGATGGAACTGGTTCTTCGAGCTGGTTCAAGTAGCTTTTGGGTCGCACATGGATTCTTCACATGAACTCTTTGCAAAATTGCTTTGGTAGTTTTGCTTTCAATTATTGTATCACTTCTGTGTATGTGCGCAACTCTTCTGCAGGAACACTTCGACAATTTATAGAATCAATAGTTGAGATGCTGAAGTAGAATTCTGATGCAACTCTTCCTTGGTGGAAGAGTTTGACTTTATCTCAACTTCTTTGATCTTCCTTTATCTTGATTCTGTCCTACCTGAATACGAAGTCCATCTCCCTATCAATTTGCAATCTTTTCGCTTAGGAGATAACCCCTTAATTCAGAGATGATGCTTATCTCATGCATATGGACTCCTCTCGTTCCATCTAGTCTTCTTGTCTATGTTTTCCCTGATGGACCTGGTTCAACTGTGGAGACATTTGTCATTCTTCAAAACCATGCAGTGACTTGATTCAACAGTTTGGATATTGTTGGACCTTATAAAATGTTGAAGATGATAAAGTGGATCTTTTTTATTTGGTGTTATTTGACTAAATTGGTGACTGGAAATTGTTTGTGTTGGTATTTGGAAGCTTTGTTTTAAATTTGAGATCATTAGGGCGTGTTTGGTATAACGGAAAATGTTTTCCATGTAAAATATTTTCCAAAAAAATGATTTCTTGGAAAACAAATAGTAATCTTATTTATTTTCCGGTGTTTGGTACGCAAAATAAGAAAAATAATTTCTCAAGAGTATTCATAAATAATATTGATACAATAAACGTGAAGCTATAAACTTTCGAACTAACAACCTTCCGAACCCCCAAATTTCGTAAACTTTCGAACCTCTAAACTTTTGAAACCTCGAAATTTCGAACATGTCACGATCTAATTTTCCCTCCGTTGGGTATCGTGACGGCACCTAGTTTTAAGGACTAGGTAAGCCTATCATTAACAACATCAAATATATCATAAGAATCGCTTAAGTGCTTTTTGAATTAATTCGCAACACTTTACACTTTTTCCCAAGACCCGGTAAGTACAAGTCATAAACTTTACAGAAATTACACTAAAACTCCTAAGAATATCACTATTCAGAAATAAGTACAACAATGCAACATAAACATAAGATGGTGACTCCGAAACCGCGAACATTGAAGTGGTTTTACCTTGAGTCTCCACAACAGCAACCGCGCTGCTATTAATCAATCGGTCGGCTATGCAAATCCTGGAATCTGCACAAAAATGTGCAGAAGAGTAGTATGAGCACACCACAGCAGTGCCCAGTAAGTATCAAGACTAACCTCGGTGAAGTAGTGACGAGGACTAGTCGAGACACCCACTGGTCCGATAAACTAAACAGACATAATTATAGGAATAATAGAATATGACGTTTATCTAATGACTACACAATATAATTAACACATATCAAGTACAAAGCGGAAGGAAAGTACAACAAATAACAACGGAACATCATAATAATACACGGAAGAATGGACGGGAACGCAACCCAAAATCGGAAACTACAATACGGTAAGAACAAGTAGTAATTCAGCACTGCAATAGTTTTCCACGTCAGGTCTTAGCCAACAACCCCAAATAATTGGTCAAATCTTCGAGTGTAGACTTTTACCCGCAAGTTCACATTGAAAGCTTTAAAGTATAACCATTTTAAATAGAAGATTCCTTTGAAATATATTTCTTCCGAATATATATACTTTTCAGAAAGATATACTTCAACATAATTCCTTCAAGATAAATGCTTTTCAAATATACTTTTCCAACAAATGTCTTTCAAACACAGTTTTCTGCAAGATAAATGCTTTTCAAATATACCTTTCGAAATAATAGTCTTTCAACATAGCTTTCTTCAAGATAAATGCTTTTCAAATATACCCTTCGAATTAACAATCTTTCGAACATAGTTTTCCTCAAGGCAAATGCTTTCCAGCTATACTTTTCAATAAATATCTTTCGATCATAATTTCTTTAAGATAAATCTACCGGAACTCTGTCCGTAGTTCAGAATTCATCATACAGTACAAGGGGGATCTCCCAGAATACGTCTATAGTCCCCAAAAGTAAATATGCAGTGCTGGGGGGATCTCCCATAATACGTTCGTAGTCCCTAAAAGTAAATATGCAGTGTTGGGGGGATCTCCCAGAATACGTCTGTAGTCCCCAAAGTAAATATGCGATACATGGGGGGATCTCCCGGAATACGTCCGTAGTCCACAATTTAAATATGCAATGCAATCAACAGAGATAACAACCATAACACGACAGAAATATCGTACATTGCCACAACAATCATAAGGCAACAAAATATAGAAATGCAATGTACGACGAGCAAATCAATACAAGAACTTAAATCACAAGAACGATAAAACTCAATCACAAGGAATAACCACTGAAAGGAAATAATAAGCGTAAAGAAAACAGCTTAACTAGGGAGAAACACGACGTCACAACGAATTCACAGCATTCAGGTCCACAATAAGATGTCATCACAAGTCAAGAGATACCAAGTACAAGCCAGTCGACTAAGGGGTAGGTTATCTAAATTTCTTTTTTTAAGTTTGAATAGTTACGAGAGATTTTTCACAATCCAAATAAGGGTAAGTAGATAAGACAATCCTAACTCCAATTACTGCTAAACAATTGTAAGGCGAGATACTATAATTTTAGTTAAATAGGCAGTTTATGAAAGAAAATATAGCATAATGATAGGAGAGGTAAATTCTTCAATTAAGTCAATTAAGACCAAGTAGACAACAAAGGAAAATCTAAAAGCAAATAATTCTAATTTAAGCAGGAAGAGATGAAACTAGCAATCAGGAACTAAGTCATAACCATTACAACTTCATACACGGGGAATATAACGGCCTAAGAACTCTAAAAGGCAAACTACATACAAATAAGTCCGAGTACGCACTCGTCACCTCGCGTACACGGGCTACAGTCAATATAGAAGACTCAAATCCTAAGGGGTAGTTCCCCCACACAAGGTTAGGCAAGATACTTACCTCGAAGACGACAACCTGGTACTCTAAAATGGACTTCTCGGGTGAAAAGGCCTAAGGACGGCTCAAATCTAACTAAAATAACTTCAAAACACACATAAAACTTATAAGGAACTATTCCAGGTAATAAAATTTCGATCTTTACAAGAATCTAAAAATCGACCCAAAAGTCGACCCCCGTGCCCCCACCTCGGAACCCGTCAAATTTTACAAAATCCAAAAGCCCATTCCAATACGAGTTCACCCATACAAAATTTATCAAATTCTGATATCATTTGGTCCCTCAAATCACGATTTTTCATTTTAGAAATTTTCTTTCAAAACCAACATTTTCCTCAACTCAAAACACAAATTAAATGATAAAAACAATGACTAATTCATGGAATATATTTAATTCTAAGTTACCCTATCAAATTTCGTGAAAACCCCACCAAAATCGCTAAGAACCGAGCTCTAGAAGTCAAAATGTGATAAAAATGGCCTAACCCTCGATTTTGGGATATATTCCGTCTGCCCAGATTTTTAAGCATCGTAATCGCGATATGAGGGATGCGATCGCGTAGAAGAAAATAGTTGATGACCAAAAGGTGCTATGCGATCGCCAAAGGACTTATGCGATCGCGTATAAGGAAATTAGCCACTGTCCAAGAATGCATTACGCGATCGCGAACTGTTGCATACGACCGCAGAAGAGGAAAGGCAACCCCCCAGCTGGTATGGCTGGGCAATGCGAACACGGAAGGGGTGTTGCGAACGCGGAGAAGGCAGAAATGTAAGTACGCGATCGCGTGAGGTGATACGCGAACGCGAAGTAGAAAATATGGCTGGTCGATTTTCCACTATGCGATCGCCACTGGAACTACGCGATCGCGGAAGGAAACATCAGACACCAGAACAACAGTTCAAAAATAGGGAAAAATGACCTGAAGCCCATATGAAACACACCCGAGGCTCCCGGGACCCCGTCTAAACACACAAGCAAATCATATAACCTAACACAGACTCGCTCTAGGTCTTACATCACATAAAACAATGCCGAAACGATGAATCGAACTTATGAACTTTCAAATCTTCAAACTTCAAAACTCGTGTCGAAACCTATCAATTCAACTTGGAATGACGCGAAATTTGGCAGACAAGTCCTAATTGACATCCCAGAGCTACTCCAACTTTCGGAATCGCATTCCGACCCCGATATCCCAAAAAGTCAACTATGGTCAAACATCTCCATTTTCCAACTTTCGCCGAATTACCTCAAATTACTCTACGGACCTCCAAAACCAATTCCGGACGTACGCCTAAGTCTAAAATCACCATACGAAGCTGTTAACATTACCCAAAACTCATTCGGAGACCGTTTACACAAAAGTCAAACCTACGGTTAAATCTCACCGCTTAAGCTTCAAAATTTAAAACCCCTCTTCCAATTCGACTCCGGATCATCCGGTAACTGAATCCAACCATGCATGCAGGTCAATATACACAATGTGAAGCTGTTCAAGACCTTACGCCACCGAACGAAGCTTAAATTCTCAAAACGACCGGCTGGGTCGTTACATTCCCTATAAACTTTATAATTTCTAAATTCGAAAACTTCCAAACACATAAGCCTCTAAATCCGTAACTTTGAACTTGTAAAATTTTGAACATATAAACCGAAAGATGAAAAAACTAAAACTGAAAATATATATAAAAAAACTTCTGAACCGCTAAGCTTTCGAAACCGCGAAATTTTGAATCCATAAACTTTATAATTTCTAAACGCGAAAACTTCCAAACACATAACCTCCGAACTCATAAATTTGAAAATTGTAAAATTTCGTACTTGTAAATCGAAAGATTAAACACTAAAACTGAATATATATATATATATATATATATATAT
>ML293496.1:51377-89848 GCA_005239495.1 Nicotiana undulata | reverse complement strand
GGACCTCATAGTGGTCGCATACACAGGCAGATCACTGCCCAACTGAAGGACAACTATGCGGTCAGATCTGCGACCGCATTTCGGTCCTGCGGATTGCATAGCTGTCGCATTATTTCCTTTGAGTTTTGGGGAGGGGTGTTATGCGACGCACTATGCGATCGCATAACGAGTATGCAGACCGCATAGTGGTCGCATACCTGGGCAGATTGTTTTCAAAATTTTACCCACCTGAGGGACATTCTGCGGTCCAATATGCGGACCGCATGTCAGGAATGCGATCGCATTCCTGACCGCATATTCGACACGGTCTTTTAATTTTCTAAATTTTTATACCCGACCCCAGTTTCATTTAACCCCTGCCCCCTTTCATTTTAACTGGTTTCTAAACAAAATAGAGAGAAGTGAGAGTGGGTTCTAGAGATAGAAGTCCTCATCTTCCCCAAATTGGTCCTCCATCTCTACCCAGGCTTGGAAGTTTATCGAGTAGTAGTCACCTTCTTCATCATAAGATGTAAGTCTTCACCCTATTTTTCTCAAATTCTAGGAATTTAACTAAGAATAAAACACACATAGGTTGGTTCTTGAGGATGAAAAGTTGGGACCTTGCATGCATGTGAATAATCTTCCATAACCTAGTAAAGGGAAGCAAGTATAGTAATCTTTCACTAAAAAGGGTTTAGTCAATCTAAGGGATCACATAGTGTTTGATAAAATGCTCAAATGAATTCGAGACTCCTAATTCTAAGGTAAATATGTCGCATTGTGAACTAGATTGACGGTGCTAAGCGGTTCGGTGAATTGCAATAGAAATTAAAAAGGAGAAACTCGACTCCAGGTATGTATTGCTAACTTTAATCTTTGTAAAATCGCTTTGTGGTGTCCGAGCATACGGTGCGTGTATTGGTATGAATGTGTGCAACTGGTTGTTCGAATTGTGTTGAAGCGTGAAGTGTATTCCTTGTCTGTCTTTAGTTGATCACCACACTACTATGCTATGTGAAATGATGCTAGTAGGATAATGAATCCAAGAGTATGAATGTATATGCTAAAGGCTGTGTAACAAGTAATGAAAAGGAGTTGTGGTGTGATGTAATTGAATAAAAAGGCTGTGGCAATATCGTATATGATTCACTGTTTGGTAAGGTTTGTTGTGGCACGATTTTCTTTTTATACGTATTGTGGGTTGTAAAGAAGCCGTATTCCTATTGCTGAAATTTTCTGTGATTAAATTATGAATTGTCATTGTTGATATAAGATATGATTGTTTGGTGGGATCGGGTTGCGCGCCGCAACAGGAGGGATAAGGGTGATATGTGAGAAGTGATAAAGGCGTGATGTGATTGTCCGGTGGGATTGGGTTGCACGCCGCAACAGAAACACAACCAATGATTGTGATTGTCCGGTGGGATCGAGTTGCACGCCACAACAGAAACATAATAAATGATTGTGATTGACAGGTGAGATCGGGTTGCGCGCCGCAACAGAAGAAATAAGGGTTAAATGTTGAGAAGGGACAAGGGTGGAATTGCGATTTTGATTGTGATGAAGTGAAAATTGTGGAACTTCCATTGTGTATCTTTTTGTGTGACTCTGTGTCTGTCTCTTGCCTGTGCATTATTGAGTTTACTTAGAGTAAAGTTTGTTCACACATACCAGTACAATTCAAATGTACTGATGTCCCCTTTCCGGGGGCGCTAAATTCTTGTGATGATTGTAGGTGGTTCTATAGCAGGTACTCCAGCCCACCGACAGTAGTGCCTCCTCTACGTCCTATCAGCTGTTTTGGTGAGCCCCTCTCCTCTCGGGGCCCTGTGTGGTTCATGCCACCTCTTCTTCCGGATTTTTATTTTGGTATTTGTGTAAGGTATAGCCGGAGCCTTGTTACCGGCAAGTATTATATAACTCTTTCGTACTCTTAGAGGCTCCGTAGATAGGAAATGTGGGTTATGTACATATGTATTTTGGGCAGTATAAGTTGTAGACCACGTAAAGTAAACCTGTATGCTATGTATATTTTGTAAGTATTGTACCACATGTGGGTAATGACAGAAATCTATAATTAAATTCCTGGTTGTAAGAATGTGTCTAAATTATAATTGAATAATGTACATTGGAATCTTGGGATAATATGTGGGACGGAAAAAGGAATCCAGGTCCGCTTGACTGGGGCTACCCGGTCGAGTGCCGGTTGTGTCCCTCGATTTTGGGGTGTGACAGAAATATGGGTGATAAAGTTCGATGGACCAAATAAATGAGATCAAATCCAAAGAAAAGTAATCCATATTTCTGGTGTGAATTTCACAACGATCATGGGCACAGAACGTCAAACTGTAGGTTATTGCAAGGTGAGGTAGAACATTTATTAAAACACGACTATCTAACAGAACTGTTTAGTGAAAAAGGTAAATAGGCATATATGAAGAACATGCAGGAGCTCCCAAATCCACCATCTCCAAAGAGAACAGTAAATGTGATAAACGGAGGAGAGAAGGTGAATGGTGTAACTTATACTTCAGCAAAAAGGATGACCAAGTTCACAGTGACTCACAGGAAATGAACTTGTGAGACTTTGGAGGCTGACAACATATCATTTGACGACGCAGATGCTGAGGGATTATTTCTTCCACACAACGATGGACTGGTAATATCTCTACTTATTAGTGACACTAGCGTGAAGAAAGTTTTAATTGATCCAGGTAGTTCGGTCAATATTATTTTGTTGAGCATTGTGGAAGAGATGTTAATGGGGGACCGTGTAATTCCAAAAGCATGTTCCTTGTCTGGGTTCGACAGCTCTACTGTCATAGCAAAAGGAGAAACTGAGCTTAGTACCTATGTAGAAGGCATTGTCAAGGAAACGAAATTCCAAGTCATTCATACTGATATGACTTACAACGTAATCATGGGGAGACCACGGATCCATGATATGGATGCAGTACCATCTACTCTGCATCAGGTAATCAAATTCCCTTCAGAATGGGGAATCCAACAAATTCAAGTTGATTAGCAGACTTCAAGAAACATCAACTCAGTGATACATTCCCCAAGGTTTGTTCACGCATACTGGCATCATCGGCTTACCATACAAGATCTAGGGGACCTCCACCTTCCCCTCCTCCAAGTATACCAAAAGGCAAAGGGAAAGCTAAAATGAATGAAATGAACGACATCAGAAAGGACAAAACTGCACATGTTGAGAATGTAGAAACTTCCGATGGTCGGGGTACTCAGGCCCCAAATGATGTGGTTTCACGACTTGAGCAGAAAATACTTGAACTTCAGGGCGAGCTTGATTAGGTCCATAACTTGGAAAATCTTTCCCTTACACTAAATGTCCTATATGTCAATCACCCAAACACCCAGAACCATGTACCACCTCAGAACAGGCCCAACAAACGCCCGCAGAATCCTCCCGCACCTCACCAATATACTACCCTGCCTCAAAATCAACATCTCCCTACTCAATACACACAAACCACCTATCACACTCCTCAGAATACCCCAAAAAGTATCCTCGAACCCCAAAACTCAACTAATGATCATCACTATACCCAAACTCCTGGCATTCACCAGAACAACCCTATACACGTGGAAACCCTAGCTCAATCCACTCAACATATCACATATACACCAGATTCCGCCGAGAAGGACTTGCTTATCAAGAGCATGGTTGAGGAACTCAAGAAGCTGACAAGTCAAGTTCAGAGTGTTGAAGGAGGTAAAGGGATAGAAGGTCCGAATAACGAGGATTTGTGCATACGACCAGATGTGGAACTGCCAGAGGGTTACAAACCTCCCAAGTTCAAAATGTTTGATGGAACGGGTGATCCCAAGGTTCATCTAAGAACCTATTGTGACAAGCTCGTGGAGGTTGAAAATGACGAAAGGATTCGCATGAAGCTTTTCATGAGAAGCCTTACTAGAGATGCTTTGTCTTGGTACATAAGCCGGAATCCCAATAAATGGACTAATTGGGTGAGCATGGCGTCAGATTTCATGGACAGATTAAGATTCAACACAGAGACGCACCGAATATTTTCTATATCCAGAACTTTAAGAAGAAGCCAGCTGAGACTTTCCGTGAGTATGCTACTCAATGGAGGTCAGAAGCAGCGAATGTCAGGCCGACATTAGATGAGGAACAAATGAACAAGTTCTTTGTCAGGGCTCAGGATCCGCAATATTATGAAAGGCAAATGGCTATTGAGAATCATAAATTCTCCAGTATCATCAAGCTCAGAGAAAGGATCGAGGAAGATATTAAAAGTGGAATGGTGACGAATGTCGAGGCACTATAGGCCACGAACAAATCATTACATTCAGACGGCATATGGAAGAAGAAAGAAGTGGGAACGGTAATGGTTGCCCAAGGTCCAAAAACTCCATTTGTGTACCAAACGGCTCCATCCACATACCAACCTTCACCTCCCTGATATTCCCAACCTGCTACTGCCTACCATACCTATAATTCCCAACCTTCCTACTATCATTTGTATTGGTAAAAACTAGACTTCACACGTGTAATATTTTTTATGACAAGGCAATCTATGTGGAGTAATGGAAACATGACAGCTGGTCGAAAATTTACAAAGATGTACGGGAAAAAGAGGAATGGTATATCATACCCACGAGACAATTAGATGTGAGAATCTCAATCTAATTGAGGATTTGAAGAGACATGGTCAGAATGAACCAAGGCAGAATAAAGGGCAGATTCAAAGATCTTCAATCAATGAGCTAAGCGTTACATAATCTTCATGAAAAAATTACGATTACCTATTGTAACGTTACATTAATGACATTATTAGTTATTAATGCTCAATCATTAATAAGAGTAGACATTATATTAAGAAATTCCCTATAAAAGGGAGTAAAATCTTACTTGTATGGACACGTTCGAACCACTATTGAAATATACTTACTTTTACGCGTTCTTATAGCTTTCTTATTACAAGTCTAATTATTATTATTAGTTAATTTCCATGGTTATCAAAAACCCAATCACTTCTTAAAATATCTTTAGCGGAGAATCTAGTTCTTTGGTTAAACATTAGTCACTTCCAACTCGTCCAAATTACAAAAGACCCAAGCCTAATTTCGACCGCAAACCACCCAGACAGTACACCGCCATTGCTGAACCCATCGACCTATTGTACGAATGTTTGAAAGCTACGAGTTATGTCACCCATATTCCCGCTGTGGCAATGGAGAATTTGTCCCAATGGGTCAACCCAAACAAAGCCTGTGCATACCATTCAGGTATGAAGGGACACACTATTGACGAGTGCCTCATATTGAAAGACAAGATCCAAATATTAATCGATAATAAGGTCATACAGGTGAAGGAAGTTGATCTAACGTCCGCAATAATCCCCTCCCAGATCATAGGGGTGAAGGGATCAATGTGATAGAATTTGATGAAGAGTGGGATCCCAAGAGGTACATCGGGCTCATTCGAGAAGGTTATGATCCTAAGAAACCTGCAGTCATGCTCAATCCCATTGTGGTGCAGGTACAGCCGCCGGTTGAGGTTGAGGTAACCGCATCGATTCCTTTTGAAGTAGAAGTAATACCACCTGCCGCTACACCTACTCCCTTCGAGGTTGAAGCGGCCACACCTTTCACTGTAACGACGGCAACCACACCGCCCTTCAGTTCCAATGTTGTACCTTGGGATTATGTGGCCAAAGCTAGAAGAAAGGGAAAAGGGAAAATGGAAGAATCCGGCGCTACACAAGGAATGAGCAGAACAGGAAGGGTTTATACACCTGAACATTTGGGGGAAACCAGTAAGCAGGCTTCCAGAAACCGCCCGTTATCGAGAGTGGTCCAGATGACCTCTAGAGGAAGGTACATGCAAGGGAGTATTCCTTCATTGATCACCTGAACAAGACTCCTGCCCAGATATCTATCCTGTCATTGCTGCAAAATTCTGAGGCACACAGGAATTCTCTAATGAAGGTGTTGAATGAAGCATATGTTCCCAACAACATCACTAGTGGAGAAATGGACAATATGGTGGGGAAGGTGCTAGAAAGCCACAAAATCACTTTACATGAGGACGAGCTGCCACCTGAAGGGTTGAATCACAACAAGGCACTGCACATCAAATTGCAATGTAAAGATAAGTTTATCGCTAGAGTTTTTATTAACGGAGGATCCAGCCTCAACATTTTCCCATTGACAACGCCGAAGTGGTTGGCAAAGGCCTACATGCGATACGAGAAGGAACTATGAATGTGAAAGCATTCAATGGGTCTCAAAGGGATACCATTGGAGAAACTAATCTCTGCTTGCAGATGGGTCCTACCTGGTTTGATGTTGAATTTCATGTGCTGGACATATACGCCTCCTATAATCTGTTGTTGGGACCACCTTGGATACATGCCACTGGGAATGTAGCATGTACTTTACACCAGGCTGTGAAGTTTGAGTGGAACCATCAAGAAGTAATGATCCATGGAGATCAGAGCAATCCCATTTACACTAGTCAGAATGTTTCGGTGGTTGAAATCAGAAGAGCGTTAGGTGGAGAAACCTACCATAGTATCGAGCGTGTTAACACGATCGAGAAGGATAATTGGTGGAGTATCAAGATTGCAAACATTCTATCATGGAGTGGGTACGATCCCGGCAAGGGACTTGGTAAAAATCTTCAGGGTATCTCCAAGCCAATACAGCTGAAGGGCCATGGTACCACTTTTGGGCTGGGATATCAGTACACCTGGCAAGAATATCAAAATTTGTCACCACCATGGCGTGGTCCATACTACGCTCTTGAGAAACCCCTGCCACACTTAAGTCAGACCTTCCATCAGGTCGATATCATATGGGGATCAAAGTAAGCAGAAGCGTTGGCAGCATTGAGAAATCTATTCTTGGAGGATGATGGTATGGACTGTTATGTGATCGTCGAGGAGTAGGTGGAGGAAGGCCCTACTATCCAAGCTGTGGAAACAGGATCATTCCTAAAGAAATGGATTGTTAGACCATCTAGGGCCTGACAAGTCCCGGGGTAGCAAGGCTGAATAACATTGTTTGCTTTTTCTAAAAAAGTGATTTCCCCTTTTGTATTTTGTTTTAAATAATGTTTTCAATGTTCCAAAAACATTATTTGAATTACTGAAGATCATCATTGTGATGCTTTAAATGGATTGATGTCTTATTATTACTACTTTTCTTTCATATCTTTATCCCTATAGAATTATTATTTCCTATCTCGATGAACCGACAACTATGACATGTAATGAGACAACGCAACAAAAGGACAGTGATTTAGAAGAAGATGATGCAATGCCTGAGGAGATCTTCAAAGAACTAGAGGATTTTGAGAATAAGCCTAAGTCCAACCTGGACAAAACTGAGATAGTCAACTTGGGAAATTCTGAGACCGTCAAGGAGACCGTAAGAGAAAGAGGAGTACACTCGGTTCCTGACAGAATATGAGGATATCTTTGCATGGTCATACGACGATATGACCGAATTAAGCACATCCATTGTGGCCCACAAGTTGCCCACAAACCCAATGTGTCCACTGGTAAAGCAAAAACTCAGGAAATTCAAGCCAGACATGAGTTTGAAAATCAAAGAGGAGGTTACTAAGAAGATCAAAACCAAGGTCCTAAGGGTAGTTGGATATCCAACCCGATTAGCCAACATTGTGCCTTTTCCGAAGAAGGATGGGAAAGTCAGAGTCTGTGTTGATTATCGGGATCTCAAAGTCAGAGCCTGGTTTGTTGGATTTCCGCTACCGAATATACACATTCTGATCGACAATTGTGCCAAGCATGAACTCCAGTCCTTTTTAGATTGCTTCGCAGGTTACCATCAGATCTGGATAGACGAAGAGGACGCCGAGAAAACAACCTTCATTACACTGTGGGGAGTGTACTGCTACAAGATGATGCCATTCGGTCTAAAGAATGTTGGGGACACCTACCTGAGGTCCATGACCACTATCTTTCATGACATGATACATAAAGAGATAGAGGTGTACATGGATGATGTCGTCATTAAATCCAAGAAGGCCGCATATCACATAGCAGACTTGAGGAAATTCTTCGACGGACTGTGGAAGTACATCCTGGAAAACTTTTGGGATTCATCGTCAGTCGCCAAGGAATAGAATTGGATCCATCAAAGGCCAAAGCCATCCAAGAATTACCGCCGCCAAAGAGCAAGAGCAATGTGATGAGTTTCCTAGGACGCCTCAACTACATCAGCCGTTTCATAGCACAATCCACAGTAATATGTGAGCCAATTTTCAAGATGCTGAAGAAGGACCCTGCAACTAGTTGGACCGAGGATTGTCAAGAGCTTTTGACAAAATCAAGGAATACTTGTCCACACCACCAGTTTTAGTCTCGCCGGAGCCGGGTAGAACAATGCTACTCTACCTTGCAGTGTTAGATGGATCTTTCGGTTGCGTTCTGGGACAACATGGCGAGGCAGGGAGAAAGGAACATGTCATATATTACTTGAGTAAGAAGTTCACTCCTTATGAGGCACGATACTCTTTGCTAGTTGCACTTTCTGCACGCTGGCCTGGATAGCCTAGAATCTGAGGCACTACTTCTGTGCTTATACAACATATCTCATATCGAAAATGGATCCCTTGAAATACATCTTTCAGAAACCCATGCCCACTAGGAAGCTGGCCAAGTGGCAAATCATGCTGAGTGAATTCGACATTGTCTATGTAACTCAGAAGGTAATCAAGGGGTAAGCATTGGCAGACCACCTTGCTGAAAACCCTGTGGGAGGAGAATACGAGCCCTTGGAAATGTATTTTCCCGATGAAGAGGTATCATTTTTAGGAGAAGACATTGTTGAAGCCTGCGATGGTTGGAGAATGATCTTGGACTAGGCAGAGAACTTCAAAGGAGTCGGCATTGGAGCCGTCTTGGTATCATAAACTTGTCAACATTATTCGGTGTCTTCAAAACTCATATTCCCCTGCACTAACAACATGGAGGAATATGAAGCCTGTATATTAGGGCTCAACATGGCTGTTGATATGAACATTCAGGAACTGCTAGTGATCGGTGATTCAGATTTTCTTGTGCACTAGGTACAGGGTGAATGAGCTACCAAGAATTCCAAGATATTTCCATATATGCATCATGTGCAAGAAATGAAGAAGAGGTTCACAAAGATAGAGTTTCGGCATGTCCCCACGATTCAGAACGAGTTTGCTGACGCATTGACTACTTTGTCATCAATGATACAACATCAAGACAAGAACTTCATCGATCCTATTCCAGTAAGGATCCATAATCAGCCGCCATATTGTGCTCACGTTGAAGAGGAAGTTGATGGAAAGACTTGGTTCCACGACATCAATGAGTATTTGGCAAAATGAAAATACTCAGAGCATGCAAACCATACTCAGAAACGCACACTTCGGAGGTTGTCCAATCATTTCTTCCAGAGTGGAGGAACCCTATATAGAAGAACTCCTGATCTGGGACTATTAAAATGTGTTTATGCAAAAGAGGCTTCTAAATTTCTTGAGGATATACATGCCAGAACCTGCGACCCACACATGAATGGCTTTGTCGTGGCCAAGAAGATACTCAGGGCCGCCTACTTTTGGATGACCATGGAAACAGACTGCATCCGGTATGTTCAGAAGTGCTACCAATGCCAGATACATGCAGATATGATATGAGTGCAACCGAACAAGCTTAATACAACAAGCTCACCTGGCCCTTTTTCTGCCTGGGGAATGGATGTCATTGGTCCAATCGAGCCCACCGCCTTAAATGAGCACCAGTTCATCTTGGTGGCTATCAACTACTTCACTAAATGGGTTGAAGCTACATCTTACAAAGTTGTGACTAAGAAGGTCGTCACGGATTTTGTTCGCGACCGAATTGTTTATCGATTTGGAGTTCCAGAGTCCATCATCACTAACAATGCTGCCAATCTCCACAGTGATTTGATGAAAGCCATTTGTGAAACTTTCAAGATCAAACACAAGAATTCCACAGCATACATGCCTCAAATGAATGGATCCGTGGAAGGTGCCAACAAAACATCAAGAAGATACTAAGGAAAATGGTGGAGAATCACAAGAAATGGCACAATAAGCTACCATTCGCCTTACTAGGATACTGTACCGCAGTCCGCACATCAACCAGGGCAACTCCCTATCTGCTGGTTTATTGTACTGAATTCGTCATTCCCGCCGAAGTGGAAATTCCTTCATTGAGGATCATAAAAGAAGCCGAGCTCAGCGACGCCGAATGGATAAGGAGCCGCTATGAGCAACTAGCCATCATAGACAAAAAACGGATAAGTGCAGTAAGTCACGAGCAACTTTATTAGAACAGAATGTCCAGAGCCTTCAACAAAAGAGTCAAGCCAAGACAGCTGTCCTAACTGGCACGGTACTTACATGGTTCACAGAGTACTAACAGGAGGAGCACTCATATTGGCAGAGATGGGTGGGGAAATTTGGCCAAAGCCAATCAACTCAGATGCAGTCAAACGATATTATGTGTAAATCAATTTTTATGTTCCTCTACATGATGTAAATTGAACTACGCTCGACCTGATTCCCATTTAATAGGGGATGCGTAGGCAGCCCTATGGGTTTGGTCACAATTCAATAAAATTTCTATTTCCCCCACAATCAAAAACTGGGGAAGAATTTTGATGAGGACCCTCAAAATTCCGAAGCAAGGTCAGCCAACTGCAGCGTATAGAGCAGTTAGAAAGGTCATCGTGTTAACTGGGGCAGAATTTTGAGAAGGAACCTCAAAATTCTACAGTAGAGGAATCCGCAATGTCACTAATTGTGTCACAGTCACCGATTCATCTATCTAATTTCTAAACTACATATTACTATGTGTTTGAAAGTTATACATGCATGCTTTTGAAATAAACTCTGCTTTAGCAAATGCTACCCTAATAGCTTGAACATGATCTTCAAACTGAGCGGAGCAAATCCAACAATCAAAGGCACAAACCAACCTCCCCCACAAAACTCACAAAATTTTCTTTGAGTGCAAGACTATATCATCATGATAAACACAGTCGCGACAACACATTCGCTATGCATGAAACACATTGCCAGATACTATTACTCTTCTCTCTGCATAGGACTAAGCATTGTCCCAAACTTTTCATGAGACTAAGCCATGTCTCGATCTTGCATGAGGCTAAGCCCTGCCTCTTCACTTGCATAAGGCTAAGCAATGCCTTCATTTGCATGAGACTAAGCTCTGTCTCCACCCTGCATGATGCTAAGCCCTGCCTCCTGCCTCCCATTTGCATAAGGCTAAGCACTGCCTTCTATTTTCATGAGACTAAGTTCTTTCTCAATACTGCATGAGGCTAAGCCATGCCTCCCCATTTCATAAGGCTAAGTATTGCCTTCTTTAGCATAAGACTAAGCTCTGTCTTCACCCGGCATGAGGCTAAGCCCTGCCTCCCATTTTCATAAGGCTAAGCGCTATCTTCTATTTTCATGAGACTAAGCTCTGTCACAAGCCTGCATGAGGCTAAGCCATTCCTCCCCATTTGCATAAGGCTAAGCATTGCCTTCTCTTTCCATGGGACTAAGCACTGTCCCGAATCTTGCATGAGGATAAGCCCTGCCTCCCATTTGCATAAGGTTAAGCACTGCCTTCTATTTGCATGGGACTAAGCACTGTCCCGAACCTTGCATGAGGCTAAGCACCGCCTCCAATTTACATAAGGCTAAGCATTTCCTTCTCCTTGCATGCTACTAAGCATTGTCCTGAATCTTGCACGAGGTTAATCCTGCCTCTCCACATGCATAAAGCTTATCATTTCCTTCTCATTGCATAAGGCTAAGCATTGCCTTCTCATTGCATGAGACTAAGCCTTGTCTCAATCTTGCATGAGGCTAAGCCCTGCCTCTTCACTTGCATAAGGCTAAGCATTGCCTTCTCATTGCATGAGACTAAGCCTTGTCTCAATCTTGCATGAGGCTAAGCCCTGCCTCTTCACTTGCATAAGGCTAAGCACTGCCTTCTCCTTGCATGGGACTAAGCATTGTCCCTAATCTTGCATGAGGCTAAGACCTACCTCTCCACTTGCATAAGGCTAAGCATTGCCTTCTCCTTGCATAAGGCTAAGCAGTGCCTTCTCATTGCATGAGACTAAGCCTTGTCTCAATCTTTCATGAGGCTAAGCCCTTCCTCTTCACTTGCATAAGAATAAGCATTGCCTCCATTGCATGAGACTAAGCCTTATCTCAATCTCGCATGAGGCTAAGCCCTACCTCTTAACTTGCATAAGGCTAAGCATTGCCTTCTCTTTGCATGAGACTAAGCATTGTCCCGAATCTTGCATGAGGCTAAGCCCTGCCTCTCATTTTCATAAGGCTAAGCACTACCTTCTATTTGCATGAGACTAAGCACTGTCTCAAACCTTGCATGAGGCTAAGCCCTGCCTCTCATTTGGATAAGGCTAAGAACTACCTTATCCTTGCATAGGACTAACCATTGTCCCGAATATTGCACGAGGCTATGTCCTGCCTCTCCACTTGCATAAGTCTAAGCATTGCATTATCATTGCATGAGACTAAGCCTTGTCTCAATCTTGCATGAGGCTAAGCCCTTCCTCTTCACTTGCATAAGAATAAGCATTGCCTCCATTGCATGAGACTAAGCCTTGTCTCAATCTTGCATGAGGCTAAGCCCTGCCTCTTCACTTGCATAAGGCAAAGCACTGCCTTTTCCTTGCATGGGACTAAGAATTGTCCCAAATCTTGCACTAGGCTAAGCCCTTCCTCTCCACTTGCATAAGCATTTCCTTCTCCTTGCATACGGCTAAGCATTGCCTTCTCATTGCATGAGACTAAGACTTGTCTCAATCTTGCATGAGGCTAAGCCCTGCCTCTTCACATGCATAAGGCTAAGCGTTGCCTTTTCATTGCATGAGACTAAGACTTGTCTCATTCTTGTATGAGGCTAAGCCCTGCCTCTTCACTTGCATAAGACTAGCACTGCCTTCTCTTTGCATGGGACTAACCACTGTACCGAATCTTGCATGAGGCTAAGCCTTGCCTCCCATTTTCATAAGGCTAAGCACTGCCTTATATTTGCTTGGGACTAAGAACTGTCCCGTACCTTGCATGAGGCTAAGCGTGCCTCTCTACTTGCATAAGGCTAAGCCTTGCCTTCTCATTGCATGGGACTAAGCACTGTACCGAACCTTGCATGAGGGTATGTCCCGAGACGTCATGGTCTAAGGACGTCATCCTCAATCGTCCAAGGACAATTTTCATGGTCTGAAGGGAATTTGCATCATGTCTAAATTTACGCAAAAGCTATACGCTTGCAGTACGTATTTTGATTTGCAGGTGACCCGGTGAATAAACATTATCCCAACAGGAGAAGTCCCACTCCAGTTCCTCCATACTATTTCAAACCTGATCGCTCACCATAACTATTTCATTTATTCTAACCTTGAGTCCGCCCTTGCGACAATTCCATCAATTTATTCCGCTGATGAATCCAGAACTACACATTCTTGATACCGAATTTTTTCTCAAATTATTTTCAAATTTGTATATAATCTTTCAAAATCACTCTTTGCAATAATGAGTATTTTTCCTAATTTTCCATATTTTTATCTTAATTTTTCCCTATTTATTTAATACTTCATATTTTAATAATTCATAAATTGGGCTCTAAAATAAATTTCAAAATACTTTCCAGTTCAGTACGTCATTTATAATCACTTGTTATTTATTAAAATCCAATTATTTCGTAATTTGGTCAAGTCTGTCCTTTTTAATTTCAATTACGATAATTTTGCAACTATAGCCTAATTGCATATTTTATGCTATTTTAATTCGATAATTATTCATTTTTTATATTTAATATCATTTAATTACCTTAATGTCATTTATTTAAACTCAATTTCACTTTTTATATAATTATTAGCTGTTTTATTAATTAATTATCCTATTTATTTGGGTATTTAACATCTAGCCTATCTTCATTTAAAATATAACCACATTTCAAACCTATTACCCAACCCATTAACCCAATTAAAATACCCAAATCCAAACCCAACTCATACCCTCCCCAATCCCCATTCAATCTGAGTCGTTGATCAAACGAGAACAACGACCCAGATAATTACCTGCCTTAATTAATCTAATCTACCCCCTCCCCGTCTCTCATTTTCCCATCTCACTCTCTCTCTCTCTTCTCAACCTTTCTCCCCCCATCATCTCTTTAGAACTTTCTGGCCGTTTGTCTTCTCCGATGGTCCAGCCTTCAACGCCGGCTACCTCCAGGTTCACCTCCTTCAACCACCGGCCACCATGAAGCCACATCTCCCCTGATACTTCATCTCTGAGACCCTTTGAAAGATTTAACCATGCCATAATGGCCATGGAAGCTCCTGCCTAGGCGTTTCCGACCTTCTCCGGTGAGGTTTGACTCAGTGGTGTTCTGGCTACCACCATCTTTGAGCATTACTACAGGTTTTTCGATAATCTATGGTTTCTTTCTAAACCCTACCTCTAACCCTTTGACTTCTTTTAAGATCTGCAACAGATCTATGTTTATCTCGATTATTCTCACCTATGTTTTCTTAAAACCTAATGTTTTGCAAACGATTTCCTTTGTTGCTTTTTAAAACTAGGGTTCTAGAACCCTTATTTTAAGGCGGTTTAGCTCCTGATTTCTTAAGTATTATCTTATGCTTTTTCCTGTGTTTTCCTGTTTATTCAAAGTCTTTACTTGGTTGTTTGATTCTTTTGCTAAAATCCTAAAACCTATAGTTGAAACCCTAATTTCTGACTTGCTCTTCAATGTATATGTTTACTTGTTCGATATGTTTCCTTGTCTCATGAACAGTTTAGGCATCATGCACGTTCTATGTGTTTTGTGCTTCCTGCTCTAATCTGTCCTTAGGGTTTGTCTGATCTTGTCAACACATGTTACTTATTGGGTCTGGCTATTCGTTATTGATGGTTCACATAGTTATTTATGTTCATTTTGCGTGATTTCCTTAGAACCTGTGACATCTTCCCTAAGTTTGTGATTTTGTGTAGCTTCTTTATAGCTCCTTGCTGATTTTTGAATTACTTCCTTACTTGTGGAATACTTTCCTTAGTTATTGCTGATTCCCTGTGATTTTTCAATTCCATGCGTGATTCTTTGAACAAATTTTTAAGAATTGAAAGGAACTTTGTCCTATTTTGTCTATACATACTTTGCTCACTTGGACTTAATTGCATAGCGTATACGTTACCACCCCTGTTATGGTAAAAATCTGTCTTACAGATGATCATTTTCCTTATTTAACATTATTGGGGCCATTTGAGCTATGACTCCCTAATTAAAGGGATTCCGGGTCCTAATTGATTCTGATTTGGTGCTATTTCTATAACTATGCTAAGTCAGTATTTTCATACCTTATTCTTCAGCCTGTTTCAAACTATAAATACTCTTGCTCTTTCATTAAAAGATATCAAGTCGAATTTGGCTCAACTCTCTATATACACTACTCTCTTATGTTTTGTCTCTCTTGTCTCTATTGCTACTCTCTACTGCTGCTTGCTACTAGCCGGCTGCTAAGCCAAGGCTACTGTACTATTTGCTACACTCCACTGCTGCTCTTTACTTGCATAACTGGTATGTTTCTAGTTTAAATTAACAAGTGTTCCAAACAACATGTTTCAATTCTATTTGAGGTTCTTATTGTTCCTTGCATGCTTCTATTTGTGGTTCTATTTCTTGCCATGTCACTAGTATGTCTAATCCCTCTATATGATCTCTCTTCTTCTTCTGACTTAACACAAACTCCTGCTCTATGTGGTTCATTAGGGCCTATGGGATCATTTGACTATGTGGTTACTGCCTCTCTTCTCTTTTCATGTCTAGCATCTTTGTGTGTCTTCTTTTTTCATCTGTCTAGCCTCTCTTATGTGATCTCTTTAGAAGTTGTATAATGTTTGTTACTTCCATGAGGGTATCCCCAATATGTGATGAACCTGTAACTTTAAACTGATTATACACAACCCTATTATTTGTCCCTTGAATCCCCTTTTCCATGTTTGTGTTTGTTTTCTTGGAACTCTACTGAGTTATGATTAGTTGCTGTTACTTCCTATTTCAAAATTATTTCTTCTGTTAGTCTATAAGTGATTTCAAAATTCCCTTTCTTAACCTCCTTCCTGCACTTCACACAATTCCTAGACTTTTAGGTTCCACCCCCCAGTGTGTGCATCGCTTAGGGACCATGAGTTCCCTCTGAACCTTGAGACACTGAGGTAGGGTACTCTACACTGCACTTGTTTAACCATGGGCATTTGCTGGGTTCTGGTATTGGCCAAGTCCCTCACCAAGGCCTTTGGGAGCTCTGCCGCACCCAGATTGATGTAAGGCTGTGAAATTGAGAGGGGTGAGTCTGGAAGATTGGGCCTGATTGAAGGCTCCCTATAGAATAACTTCTTATTTTCCTCTTTTTTTCATTATTGTAATTCATTTATTATGGTCTTTAATAATTTGTAAATGAATGATTGGGGCTGAATAGTGAATATGGGGGTAATACATGCCTAGCTTAGGTAATGGGTAGAAAACATGCTTATAGAACCTTACTTATTTATTTGTGCATTAGATAACATGCATAGGACATGCATTTCACATATTAGAAATCATGTTTTAGGACTTTCACTTTTAGCATGTAATCACACTCATCCCCTAATTCTGATATGTTAATAACAAGCTAAATCAACTGCATAAGGTCATCGCTGCATTTGCAACCTATAAACCATGTTTTAGGAACTCCTACGTGCATTAGATATCATGTTGCTTAGGATCTTCGCTTGTTTGAGTTTCAATCGTTCAAATGTCTAACTAGCCTGCTTAATCTAATAATCCCATAAAATATGGTTAATTTGTTTGAAACGTTTTCTGCAAGTATATATCCCTCAAAAACAGACTTAAATATGCATGTTCACCCTTTTATATAATTAGGCAATATAGGCAACGCCTAGGCAAACTTTAGGCCTAATGCGTATTGAGATTAATTAACTGGGTTTAGAACAGATCAGTCCCTTTAAACATTTTACTTCCTGATGCTCGCCTTCTTATTTTATCTCATTGAAGTCATTTTTCTCTTGTTCTACTTTTAAAACAGTCTTGAAATTACGTATTTGCCTCCCCTAGGGCTCTCTAATTTTGTACTATTATGGTTAAACTACTGGGTTTTCAAAATGCCTCATTCTGCTCAAAATCGTGCTATTTCGAATCCTTGTTTTGTATGTCTTTCAAGTCTCTACATTTTGATACCATTTTACTACTCCTTTTGCTACAGTTCTTTGAAAACTAATAGCTATTACTCTATGTTGAGCCACTACATTTTATTTATTTATCCTTTGAAATCATTTCAAACTCATGCTTTAATAACTTTCATCTATGTTTACTGAAAGCTTTTAATCACTGCCTATTTCTAAGTTTACTGTTACCTTTAGCTATTGTATTCTGGTCACTTATCACTATTTTACTTTAAAAAAAAGACTTCAATGATTTTCTGCTATGCTTTAAATCACTGTACTTCTATGTTTTTACCATTACCTTTAACTGCTAAATTTCTGAAAGTCAGCTATTTTTGAATCACTCAACCTCGATTAAATCCTCTGCCTTCATTAAGTTTTCCAAATCAGATTCTTCTTGATTTACTATTTTACTCAAAATTCCTGTTTTAAACTCCTATCATTGAGACTTTAAGTGTGTTTGAGACGTGCCAATTATTTATCTACTCGTGGAGGGATCTATGAGCCTATTTCTTTGCCTTTATATGTTCTCTCATATGTGCAGTCCTACTTGTTATGCATGTCACTTAGTATTTTGTTCTTTAAACCTAAGGGTTCAACCTAGTTCTTGCCCTGTAGGATTAGTAGTCCTAAACACCCTCCAGGACTTATAGGATGGGACGGGTAATGGCACGCAATAAGCATTCATGACCAACACGCGCGCTTTTAATAACCTTACGGAGAGGGAAGGGTATAATACGAATATGATGACCGGTGCGCTAATACCACGTGTAGCCGCCTCCTCGAGGTGTGACATACCGGGTATTGCATTGAAGTGATCCGTATTACTTTAAACCTAGGACAATTCTTTTCAAATGTTTATGTTATTCAAAACCTTTAAAGATTTTCATACTTGTTTTAAATCCCCTCATATGTGAACCTTACTTGTTACTTGCTCATCGTCCAAATTCACAAACTTATTGGCTGGGACCCACAATTGTGGATCTTGAGGGGTGCCTAATACCTTCCCCTTGGGATAATTTCAAGCCCTTACCCAATCTCTTGTAACGCGAACTAGTTCATGAGTTATCAACTCTAGGTGCCCTAACGCACCACAAAATCGCTAGGTGGCGACTCTTCCTTAAACCTCTTCCTTTAAGGAGTTGTGTCGGATGTCATCAACCCGATCTCTCCGTACCTAACCCGTGCGATAGAAAAAGGGGGCGCGAAAGCATGGCGTCTCTGCTGGGGATCTTCCCTAGGCTTATACCATTACAATTTGCTTTGTGAATTTGGACCTTTAATTTTCATTTAAATGCTTACACCTTTTCCTATTCCCCGTTATATGCCGTCAATTGTTTAATTTTCTGCAAGTATTTATTTTACCTGAACGTAACTGACATATCTTCATGTTGTCTTTGTAACCGCTTTCCATTATAACTGTTGTATTTCCTTTCTTTACCATTTTTGTCAAACGTGAAAATACATGCCTAACTGTTTTAGTGCTTATTATTGCATATTATGCTCCGCATTCATATTCCACTCGTGCCAAACAAAACCTATAGCAACGCTTAAAATGAGTGGTTGCGCTATTCCAATATTATTACCCCCTAAATTCGGAAAGGCGTATTTGCGGTAAAACTAGTCGATCGGCGGTGCACTCGACAGTTCCGTGCCTTCCCCCTTGAGTTGTCCACTCAAGGGTACCAGTCTAAAACCCCAATAGAAACCTTACTCTATTGTATGTTGCATGCATCATGGTCAAACCTAGCGTGTTGTCCGCACAATAGCTTTTAAGATAGCCTTGTCCAAAGTCCATTGGGTTTCCCTGGAACCCAAAAGGACGCCTTCATGTTCTGTGCATTTATTTGGAGAACTTTAATGCTCATTGCTAATTATTGATTTTATATAGTCGAGTTCGGTGGGGGGTAAAGGCCTAACCTCTTTATTTTGCAGAGATGAGGCACGAGGTCCCCAGATTCGGCATGGTGACCAACATCCACCCAAAAATTCTAAATTGGTTGGAAGACTTGCATTCAAGCGACAAAACAACAGTCAGAAAACATCTGGGCAACTTGCCCTCTCTTTTGGACATTCAGCCTAATAACATGATGATAGAGGCTGCCACCTTATTCTGGGATTGTGATCGATCGGTTTTTCGATTTGGGAACAATGAGATGACACCACTGCTGGAGGAGATAGGGGGTTTAGCTGGTTTACCTTGGGAGTCTCAAGGGTTATTGATGCCTAAAAATCGAACAGGCCGGGGTTTTTCAAAATGATGGGACTCAGGAAGAATCCAGATTTAGTCTGCTTAGAAGACTCGTACATCCCTTTTGACTATTTGTACGAGAGGTATGGTCGTAGTTAGTCTAACCGCACATATCAGGAAGGGTTCGCCCTCACCTCTCTAGGACACATTCACCGGCGTGTATTCGTCTTCATATTCTGCTTTTTGGGATTGATGGTCTTCCTGACAAAGAAGAGGAAAATCCACACCAGATTGGCTATGGTTACCAAGACTCTGATGGAAGGGATCGACGGGCAAGATTTCAGCATTGTACCCATGATTGTTGCTGACATATACCGAGCTTTGGAGAAATGTCAACGAGGAGCGAAACATTTTGAGGGTTGCAACCTGCTACTTCACCTTTGGCTCACCGAGCATTTACAAAGGGGCGACTACCGTCAAGACATACATAGGAGAATTTGGGATGACCATATTGCTTTCCATCACCCAAAGCGTATGAACTACATCCCTGACATGTTTGCACTGCCAGAAAATGCCAAGGGATGGGTTGAGTTATTGGGAGATCTGACCGAGGATCAAATCCAATGGATGTTCGAGTGGTTCCCGACCGACGACTTCATCATTCGGACTAGAGATACTCCGTTCCTAATATTGATTGGTCTTAGAGGGACATACCCTTACGTCACGATTCATGTCATGAGGCAGGCAGGGAGGAAGCAAGTCATCCCAAGGGTCGAGAAAATGAGTCAGCTTAGGGCAGACTTCCAAGATGACGATAGCCCTCACAAATGTCAAGATCAACAATTGTGGCACTGCAGGATCCGACTGGAGAAGGATACTATCGAGCCCGACAGGTATCACACTGGTTGCTCTCCTTACTATCTAGGATGGTTGGAAGATAACTAGGGAGGAAATGTTGAGCCAGGTTTCGCTCAAGGACATAGGGCCATAGATGAGAAAGCCGAGGCAACGACTAGGTTCAACCAGTTGCGCAAAAGGCTCTGTGATTGTGAAGAAGATCATCACAAAATCCACATAGCCAACAAAAAGCTGATCGAGGAATGGAAGGACATGGCTATCAATTCTACCCAGAGGCTAGCACACTTGGAATGAGGCATCGTTGACTTGGAGGAAAAGTTCCTTAGGAGGATCGAGACTTGTCAAAAGACCGAGGGAGCTGAAGTAGGTGTTTTAGCCAAGACCTACTTGCTGCTGGGACTCCGCGAGATGGGAATGTTGATCAAAGCAAGTAGAGGTGCCGAGTCTGGGGAAGATCCATCTGAGACCAAATATATAAGATTTGTCTTTACTTTGCTTTTGATGTAATATGGCCATTGGCCATTAATGACATTTTGCATTTTTCGTATTTTTAGAGTCAAGTTGGATTCGTCTATTTTATCATCAATAAAATGAGGCATTTAGTATTTAAGTTCTCCAAATTAATTTCTCGCTAGGCCTACCTCGAGCATAAAGAGGTTCCCCAACTTAGGATGCGTTTTACATTTTCGCATTACGTGTTTAAATTACCGCAATATTCTTTATATCTTCACTAACTTCACTCCTTTTTGTTAGTTATTCCCCTTCCCCAAAGGTTAGTTCGTGCACTCTGGCATCAACAACTTACTGCACCAGATCAAAGGGCCCTCCTCCTACTCCTCCTCCCAGTCTTCCCAAAGGAAAAAGCAAGGGTAAAACTAAAATGTCAGATGCAAGCAGTACTAGAAAAGACAACAGGGATGAACAGGTTGAGATCATTGATGGTCAGGGTATTCAGGTTCTGCACGAGGGTATGTCTCCACTAGAGAAGAAGCTGCTGAAGTTCCAAGAGGAACTTGACCAAGTCAAGAATTTGGCCCACCTATCATTCTCCCTCAACGTTCCAGACATTCACTTCCCAAATACTCTGAACCCACTTTACCCCAAAACGTCCCAAAACAACTCAATCACCCCAAAGATCCCGTTCCACCAGCACCACGCAACTACAACACTCCACCTCATCAAGATCAGACGAGAGACCACTTCCAGGCTTATGAAAACCCCATTTATGTGGAAATCGTAGCTCATTCTGCACCACATACCTATGAGTCTGACGAGAAGGACAAGCTCATCAAGAATCTGGTCGAGGAACTCAAGAAATTGACCAACCGAGTTCAGGGCGTCGAAGAAGCTAAAGTGGTTGAGGGATTTAATTATGAGGACCTTTGCATACAACCTGATGTTGAACTGCCCGAGGGGTACAAGCCTCCTAAGTTCGAAATGTTTGATGGTACTGGTGACCCAAGAGTCCATCTAAGGACTTACTGCGACAAATTGGTCGACGTGGGAAAAGATGAAAGGATCCGCATGAAACTTTTCATGAGAAGTTTGAAAGGTGATGCAGTATCCTAGTACATCAATCAGGATCCAAAGAAATGGATCAATTGGGTGAATATGGCTACAGATTTCATGGATAGATTCAGATTCAACACGAGGAATGCACCAGATGTGTTCTACATCTAGAACCTGAAGAAAAAACCAACTGAGACTTTTTGCGAGTATGCTACTCGTTGGAGGTCAGAGGCCGCTAAGGTCAGGCCAACATTGGAAGAAGAGCAGATGAAGAAATTCTTTGTGCGCGCTCAGGATCCTCCGTACTATGAGCGACTGATGATGGTCGAAGGGCACAAGTTTTCTGATATCATCAAGTTGGGAGAGCGAATCGAGGAAGGCATCAAAAACGGTATGGTTACTAACTTCGAAGCCTTACATGCTACCAAAAAAGCTCTGCAATCCGGTGGTGTGTCCAAGAAAAGGGATGTAGGAGCCGTGATGGTGGCACAGCAAGCCAAGTCCCCTCCAAAATATCAAGTATACCCCGCACCTTCCTTCACATACCAACCAGCTCCAAGTTACCAAACACCTTCACCTCATTACTAGACAGCCTCACCCGCCTACCAAGCTCCACCACCCACATATCAGCCTACCTCGCCCAGATACTCCCAACCAGCTTTCGTTTATAATGCCTACAATTCCCATCCCTCTCACTACCAATCACCACCTGCTCGCCAAAACTTCCCAAGACCTCGCCCAAATTTCGACCGTCATCCACCAAAACAGTATACTGCCATAGCTGAACCCATTGACCAATTATATGAAAAGCTTAAAGCAGCAGGTTATGTCACACCCATCCCCGCTGTCATCCCTGAGAACCTATCTCAGTGGGTCAACCCAAACAAAGCCTGTGCTTACCACTCCGACATGAAGGGACACACCATCGAGGAATGTCGTTCCCTAAAAGACAAGATACAGACCCTCATAGATAACAGGATCATTGTAGTAAAGGACCCTACTCCTAATGTTCGGAATAATCCGCTGCCTGACCATAAGGGTGGTGTCCACATGATTGAGGTTGATGATGACTGGGATCCTGAGGGATCGATTGGGCTGATTGCAGAGGGTGATCCGAAGAAGCCTGCAATTACTCTTAATCAGATCGTGGTCCAGATGCAGCCATCTGAGGAAGCTGAGGTGAACATTTCCATTCCACTTGAGTTTGAATCAAGGCCACCCGCCGAGGGAAAAGCCCCAAGGCCGATCAAAGTCGAGTTTGTGCGACCGCTCGAAGTTGCAATCCGGCCATCTATAACATATACTTCGGCAGGAATAAGAATGACCACACCTATTCCAGTGGAAATGTCAACAACGACACACTTTTATTCAGACGCAATTCCGTGGGACTATACCGCAGAAGCAAGGAGGAAAGGTAAAGGCAAGTCTGAAGAAGCCATCGCTGCACAGGGTTTGATAAGAACTGGCATAGTTTATACCCCTGAGCATTTGGCCAAGTCTAGAAAATAGGCCAACAATCGTCCCCCCATCATTGAAATAGGTTCTGATGATTAGTGGAGAAAGACACAAGCTAAGGAATACTCGGTCCTCGACCTGCTGAACAAAACGCCAGCTCAGATATCCATCCTCTCCCTGTTACAAAACTCTGGAACTCACAAGAGTTCTTTGCTAAGGGTGTTGAGTGAAGCATACGTGCCAGACAATATCACTAGTGGGAAAATGGCCAACATGGTGGGCCAGATACTGGAGAGCCATAAGATTACTTTCCGTGAAGATGAGATACCGGCCGAGGGGCTAGGGCATAATAGAGCGCTACACATCACGGTACAATGCGAGGATCATTTCATCACAAGGATCCTAATTGATGGGGGTTCCAGTCTCAACATCTGTCCGCTGGTCACACTCAAGAGATTGGGCAAGAGTCTACATGAGATAAAGGAAGGAGAGATCAACGTAAAGGCCTTCGACGGTTCGCAAAGGTCCACCATGGGAGAAATTACCTTATGCTTACAAATGAGACCAACTTGGTTCGATGTAGATTTCCAAGTGATAGATGTGCCTGCATCTTACAACTTACTATTGGGACGACCTTGGATCCACGTGGCTGGGGCCGTGGCATCCACCCTACATCAAGTTGTGAAGTTTGAATGGAACCATCAAAAAGTAATCATTCATGGCGACGGTAGCAACCATATCTATGGTCTCCAGACCTTTTCGGTCATCGATGGAAGGAGAAAATTGGGTGGAGAAATCTATCATAACATAGATCGTTTTAACGCTATTGACAAATACAAGTGGTGGGGCAGTAAGACCGAAAGAATACTGAACTGGCAAGTGTAAGAGCCGGGTAAAGGGCTCGGTAAGCATCTTCAAGGAATAACAAAGCCAATAACACTCAAGAAGCATGGTACTACCTTTGGTCTAGGGTACGAATACACTTGGAAGGAGTTCAGGGGCTGGTCGCCACCATGGCGTTGACCCTACTACCCATTGGAGCAGCCAATACCCCGCATAGAGCAGACTTTCCAGCCGGCTGACATCACACCCGGTGAAAGGCATAGTAGGTAAAAAGGCTATTGGTTGCTTTACTTCCTTACCTCGGGTAGGTTGAAAAAGCTGCTAAGAAGAAAAGTTTTCTTTTCTCTTGCGACCTTCCACGCCAAGGAGGGTTGAAGGGATCGATCCCAATAGCCTTTCACGAGGGGTTAACTTGGAAACCAGGCTTTCGCCCTCTAACCCGGCTTTCAAAGAAAACTGTCTGGAACAGCTGCTTTCAAGCATCAAGAGACAAAGAAGAAGCGCTAGCAGCGATAAGGGATTTATTTCTGGATGATGAGGATATGGACTGCTGTGTCATTTTTGAAGAGGAGGGGGAAGAAGGCCCTTCCATACAAGTCGTGAGCAAGGGATCACATCTCAACAATTGGTCTGTCAGGAAAACCAAAGCCCGTCGGGCCTCGGGGTAGAAAGGCTAACAAAACAAACATTATTTACAGTTTATTTATTCGAAGCATTTCCTTCCTTTTCGCATTTTTAATTTCTGCAAGAAAGAGCTCTTATGTTCAAACAATTACTCAATTTATCAAAGCATTTCCAATTTCCTTATAAATCTTACATTTTACTTATATTTACTTGCTACTGTTTTCCTCCCCATTACTTTATTCATACAACATTACTATTACTTATCTTGATTAACCGACGACTGTGACCTGCAATGAGGCAACGCAACAAATGGATTCCGAGTCGGATAAGGATGGTATACACGAGGATATTATTAAAGAAGTCGAGAACTTTTAGAATAGACCTAAGTCTAACTTGGACGAGACTGAGGTCGTCAACCTGGGAAACGCAGAGAATGTCAAAGAAACACGCATCAACATTCATCTGTCGCCGTCAAAAAAGGAGGAATATACGGAATTCTTAAGGGAATATGAGGACATATTCGCCTGGTCATATGAAGACATGACTGGACTCAGTATATCTATTGTGGCACACAAGCTGCCAACCAATCCAACATGCCCACCAGTGAAGCAAAAGCTCAGGAAATTCAAACCAGACATGAGCTTGAAAATCAAAGAAGAGGGCACCAAACAGATCAACGCCGGGGTTCTCCGAGTGGTCGAATATCCTACATGTTTAGCTAACATTGTGCTTGTACCAAAGAAAGATGGGAAGCTCAGAGTCTGCGTTGACTACCGGGATCTCAACCGGGCCAGTCCGAAAGATGACTTCCCCCTGCCAAACATGCACATCTTAATTGACAACTGTGCCAAGCACGAGCTGCAATACTTTGTAGATTGTTTTGCTGGTTACCATCAGATTTGGATGGACGAGGAAGATGCTGAGAAAACAACATTCATTACGTCGTGGGGAGTGTATTGCTACAAAACGATGCCATTCGGTCTGAAGAATGCAGGGGCCACTTACATGAGAAGCATGACTACTATATTCCATGTTATGATTCACAAGGAGATCGAGGTATATGTGGACGACGTCATCGTCAAATCAAAGAAAGCTACTGATCAGATTGAAGATTTGAGAAAGTTCTTCAACGGGTTAAGGAAATACAATCTGAAACTTAACCCCGCAAAGTGTGCGTTCAGGGTTCCTGCTGGCAAGCGGCTAGGGTTCATTGTCAGTCGTCAAGGAATAGAGCTAGATCTATCGAAGGTCAAAGCCGTCCAAGAATTGTCGCCACCAAGGAACAAAAAGGATGTTATGAGCTTTCTGGGAAGGCTCAATTATATCAGCTGGTTCATAGCCCAGTCTACCGTCATTTGTGAACCAATTTTCAAGATGTTGAGAAAGGATGCCGCAACCAAATGGACTGAGGATTGTCAAAAAGCCTTCGACAAAATCAAGGAGTACCTCTCAACACCACCAGTCTTGGTACCCCCAGAGCCGGGTAAACCCCTATTACTCTACCTGGCCGTATTAGATGGAGCTTTCGGTTGCGTTCTCGCGCAACATGACGAAACAGGGAGGAAAGAGCAAGCAATTTATTACCTCAGCAAGAAGTTTACTCCGTATGAGGCCCGGTATTCTCTATTAGAGCACACCCATTGTGCTTTGACTTGGGTCGCACAAAAGCTGAGGCATTATTTCTGTGCCTACACAACGTACCTCATATCGAGGATGGATCCGCTAAAGTACATCTTTCAGAAGCCCATGCCCACAGGAAAGCTAGCTAAATGGCAGATCCTGTTAAGTGAGTTCTACATCATTTATGTAACTCAGAAGGCGGTCAAGGGACAAGCATTAGCCGATCATCTTGCTGAAAATCCTGTGGACAGAGAATACGAACCATTGAAAATGTATGTCCCTGATGAAGAAGTGTCATTCGTAAGAGAGGACATTGCAGAATCCTACGATGGATGAAGGATGTTCTTTGATGGGGCTGCAAACTTCAAAGGCATGGGTATTGGAGCAGTCTTAATTTCAAAAACTAGTCAGCATTGTCCGGTATCCGCAAAACTCAGGTTCCCCTGCACCAACAACATGGCCGAATATGAGGCCTGCATCCTAGGGCTCAACTTGGCCATCAACATGAATGTTCAGGAATTATTAGTGATTGGTGATTCAGACTTATTGATACACCAAGTCCGAGGAGAATAGGCGACCAAGAATTCCTAAATATTGCCATATCTACATCGTGTACAGGAATTGAGAAAGAGGTTCACAAAGATAGAATTCTGGCACGTCCCCAGAATCCAGAATGAGTTTGCCGATGCACTGTACACCTTGTCATCTATGATCCATCATCTAGATAAGAACTTCATTAACCCTATCCCGGTGGATATTCACAATCAGCCGGCCTACTGTGACCACGTTGAGGAAGAGGCAGATGGAAAGCCTTGGTTTCATGACATTAAGGAGTACTTGGCAGAGAGAGAGTACCCAAAACTTGCAAACGCCATTCAAAGCGCACTCTTCGAAGGTTATCAAACAACTTCTTTCACAGCGGAGGAATCCTATACAAGAGGACTCGTGACCTGGGTTTGCTAAGATGTGTCGAAGCAAAGGAAGCAACAAAGTTGTTGGGGGAAATACATGCTGGTACATGCGGTCCTCATATGAACGGGTTTGTTCTAGCAAAGAAGATACTTCGGGCTGGTTATTTCTGGATGACCATGGAAACAGACTGCATCCAGTATGTTCGCAAATGCCATCAATGTCAAATACATGGGGATATGATAAAGGTACCTGCCAGTGAGCTTAATGCAACAAGTTCACCCTGGCCGTTTGTCTCTTGGGGCATGGATGTTATTGGACCAATCGAGCCTGCCGCCTCCAATTGACACAAGTTCATTCTGGTTGCCATTGATTATTTCACCAAATGGGTCGAAGCGGCATCTTACAAAGCAGTTACTAAGAAAGTAGTAGCCGACTTTTTCCGCGACCGCATTGTTTGTCGGTTTGGAGTTCCAGAGTCGATCATCACCGATAATGGTTCCAATCTCAACAGTGATTTGATGAGAGTAATGTGTGAAACCTTCAAGATCAAGCATAGGAATTCTACAACATACAGACCTTGAATGAACGAAGCTGTTGAGGCTGCCAACAAGAACATCAAGAAGATACTGAGAAAGATGATAGAAAAGCACAAGCAGTGGCTTGAGAAGCTGTCATTCGCTCTGTTGGGGTATCGCACCACGGTTCGCACATCAACCGAGGAAACTCCTTACATGTTGGTATATGGTATAGAAGCCGTCACTCCTACTGAAGTTGAAATTCCCTCTTTGAGAATCATACAAAAAGCCAAGCTCAGCGATGCCGAATGGGTAAGAAGCCGCTATGAGAAATTGGCCCTCATAGACGGAAAGAGAATGAACGCGGTTTGTCATGGTCAGCTATATCAGAATAGAATGACCCGAGCCTTCAACAAGAAAGCCAAACCAAGACGATTCACACCGAGGCAGCTGGTGTTAAAGAAAATCTTTCCTCATCAAGACGAAGCAAAAGGAAAATTCTCTCCCAATTGGCAAGGCATGTACATGGTTCACTGAGTGCTAACAGGAGGAGCACTCATACTGGAAGAAATGGATGGAGAAGTTTGGCCTAAACAAATCAATTCAAATGCAGTCAAGCGCTACTATGTGTAATTATTATGCTTCTATCAATGTTGTAATTGAACTACGCCTGACATGATTCCCGTTTAAGAGGGGATACGTAGGCAACCCTATGGGTTCGGTCATATTTTAATACATTTTTCATTTCCCTCACGAATGGAAACTGGGGCAGAATTTTGAGGAGGGACCTCAAAATTCCGAAGCAAGTTCAGCCAAGCACCGCACCAGTAACAACCAGACGCCTTCACCCATCAAACTGGGGCAAAATGTTTAGGAGGACCCTCAAATCTCCACAGCAAAAGAGGTTGCAATGTCTTGAACCGCGTCATGGTCGTCGGTTCACCCAAAGAAAACTATTCTTTTCTATATGTTATATCATATTTTATAAAACCGTGCATATTTATTTCTCAAAAGATAGTTTGTTTTAGCAACTCTAGCCCTGTGGTACAAACAAAGTCATCATCATCAAGCAGATAGGCCGATCCCAGCCAGCAGGGATACAAACTAACCCTTCCCTCTACAGAACTCACGATTTTTCTTTGGATGCAGGCATAAAAACGGCGAAAGCCCAAGACATCCCATTACCCCCACAAGACGCATGCATCTCAAGGATACACTCTCGAACTCATTGCACATGCCAACGCTTACTACTATCATCATTGCAAATGATACTTCATTCACAACAGTCATATCATTGCACTTTATCATCAGCTAAGAACTCTTACTATCACTATATTTTCTGCATTGCATGAGGCTACCTTCCTTCCTCTCGAGACTAAGCTCTGTATCCATCTTGAATGAGGTTAAGCTCTACCTCCCTCTGCATTTTTCTCACACTGCATAAGGCTACCTTTCTGCCTTCCGAGACTAAGCGTTGTGTCACTGCATTTTTTCTTACACTGCATAAGGCTACCTTTCTGCCTTCCGAGACTAAGCATTGTCTCTCTGCATTTTTCTCACATTGCATAAGGCTAACTTTCTGCCTTCTGAGGTTAAGCTCTACCTCCATCTGCATCTACTTCTTACATAAGGCTATTATTCCACCTTCCGAGGTTCTACGCTACCTCTTTCCGCATCTTATTACACTACGCTGAGCTCCTTTCTACCTTTTCAAAGCAGTCACCTTTCATTACGTTATTTATTTACGCTTTCTTTCGGGCTAAGATCTGCCCCTCTTTCCTTTCGCAAATCTCAAGACTAATCACTGTCTTGTCGGCATCATATTACTGTATTTTTCATGGGCTGAAATATCGCCAACTTGTCCAAAGGCGTCATCGTTCGGAGGCACCATCTGCATGGCCCGAGAACATCATTTCATAGCCTGTGGTTCTCTTATATCCAACTTGCATATCATTATTCAAAGGAATCATGGTTCGGAGGCACCATCCTCATGGCCCGAGAACATCATTTCATAGCCTGTGAATCTCACACCAAGCGATTCATGGCCCAGGACATCATGGTCTAAGGACATCATCTTAATGGTCCAAAGACATCATTCATAGTCCGACAGGAACTTGCATTATGTTTATATTATGCACAATATACGTTCGTTCTTTATTTGCAGGTAACCCGGCCGGAACAGCCAACCAGGCAGGAGCAGACCGTTCCAGTTCTCCGACATCGTCCCCCGTAAGAACTTCCTAATCTTACCCTACCATGCACCTTGCGTCCGTTCTTATGAAACATCATCGGTATATTTCGCCGATGATTCCGGAACTACATACGGCCTGATTCCTGCAATACCAGGGATATGTAGGCAGCTCAAAAACCAGGGTGCGGCCGAATTCTATCCCGCAGTTTCATCTCGGTCAAAATTGGCCACCATATCTTTACCCGACAACTCTTTTATCCTTCCCGGGTAAAGAGGGGCAGCTGTTGATACCCAATTTTTCCTCGAATTATTTTCAAAATTGTATATAAGCTTTCAAAATCACTCTTTGCAATAATGAGTATTTTTCCTAATTTTTCCATATTTTTATCTAAATTATTTCCCTATTTATTTATTACTTCATATTTTAATAATTCATAAATTGTGCTCTAAAATAAATTTCAAAATACTTTCCATTTCGGTACGTCATTTATAATCACTTGTTAATTATTAAAATCCAATTATTTCGTAAATTGGCCAATTGTGTCTTATTTAATTTCAATTACGATAATTTTGCAACTATAGCCTAATTGAACATTTTATGCTATTTTAATTCGATAATTATTCATTTTTATATTTAATATCATTTAATTACCTTATTGTCATTTATTTAAACTCAATTTCACTTTTTATATAATTATTAGCTATTTTATTAATCAATTATCCTATTTATTTGGGTATTTAACATCTAGCCTATCTTTATTTAAAATCTAACCACATTTCAAACCTATTACCCAACCCATTAACCCAATTAAAATACCCAAACCCAAACCCAACTCATACCCGGCCCAATCCCCATTCAATCTGAGTCGTTGATCAAACAGGATCAACGACCCAGATAATTACTTGCCGTAATTAATCTAACCTACCCCCTCCCCGTCTCTCATTTTCCCATCTCACTCTCTCTCTCTCTCTCTCTCTCTCTCTCTCTCTCTCTCTCTCTCTCTCTTCTCGACCTTTCTCTCCCCATCATCCCTCTAGAACTTTCTGGCTGTTTGTCTTCTCCGATGGTCCAACCTTCATCGCCGACCACCTCCAGATTCACCTCCTTCAACCACCGACCACCATGAAGCCACATCTCCCCCGCTACTTCATCTCTGAGACCCTTTGAAAGCTTCAACCATGCCATAATGGCCATGGAAGCTCCTGCCTAGGTGTTTCCGGCCTTCTCCGGCGAAGTTTGACTCAGTGGTGTTCCGGTTACCACCATCTCTGAGCATTACTACAGGTTTTTCGATAATCTATGGTTATTTCTAAACCCTATCTCTAACCCTTTGACTTCTTTTAAGATCTGCAGCAGATCTATGTTTATCTCGATGATTCTCACCTATGTTTTCTTAAAACCTGATGTTTTGCAAACGATTTCCTTTTTTGCTTTTTAAAACTAGGGTTCTAGAACCCTTTTTTAAGGCGGTTTAACTCCTGATTTCTTAAGTATTATCTTATGATTTTTCCTGTGTTTGCCTGTTTATTCAAAGTCTTTACTTGGTTGTTTGATTCTTTTGCTAAAATCCTAAAACCTTTAGTCGAAACCCTATTTTCTGACTTGCTCTTCAATGTATATGTTTACTTGTTCGATATGTTTGATTGTCTCATGAACAGTTTAGGCATCATGCACGTTCTATGTGTTTTGTGCTTCTTGCTCTAATCTGTCCTTAAGGTTTGTCTGATCTTGTCATGTTACTTAGTGGGTCTGGCTATTCGTTATTGATGATTCACATAGTTATTTTGTCACGACCCAAAATCTATGGGTTGTGATGGTGCCGGACACACTGTCAGGCAAGCCAATCCCTGGACCAGTTCAAACAACTTCCTGCTTAACACTTTCAAAATCATGTCTTCTTCTGCATATATAATCAAATAATAAAGCAAATGCTCGTAAAGTAAATACGGTGGAAAAATCCACTTAATGCAGTACAAGAAACACCAACACTTTCCCAGAACCCGGTGACACAAGTACATGAGCAATTTCTAAGAATTTATACAATTATACAACTCTTGTCCGAGAATTTAAATTGGAAAAAGGTAATAAAGACAAAAGCGTAGGGACATAGAAGGGAGACTCTGCCAGCTGCGGAACGCCACCAGAACAATGCAACCTTAGTAAGTCTCTGAATCGATCACTGCACTATGAGGGTACCTGTGCAACAAAATGCACAGAAAGTGTAGCATGAGTACATATACATATATGTACCCAGTGAGTATCCTGTCTAATCTCGAAGAAGTAGTGACGAGAGGTCGACTCGATACTCACTAAGGTCCAACAGTAATAGAAATAAACAGGATATAAGAAAAGCAGTAAACATGTAAATAGTGCACCACAATTGTGAAGAGAATACAGAGTTCCCAAGTAAATATTGAAAGCAGTAACAACTCGCTTGTCTCCTTTCCCCAAACATTTGTCAAATCATAAATCAGGAAAACAAAAGTACCAAACAGTCATGCACACACAGGAGTAGGACAACCGGCTGGATTCAGGAGGAAGAATAGCTATGCACTGTCGGGGATCGACCGGCCCGTACCATGAGTGCATGCTTATAATGTAATCATATCAGGAAGATCTATGCAGTGTCGGGGATCGACCGGTCCGTACCATGAGTGCATGCTTACCAATAGTCCAACTACGCACTACCGGAGATCGAGCGACCCGTATAGTAAGTGTGTCTATCAATGTAATCACATCGTATCATAATGTAACTTCGTCCATGCACTGCTAGGGATCGACTGGCCCGTACCATAAGTGCATTCTAAAATAAATCCCTGTGCACTGCCGGGGATCGACCGACCTGTACCGTGAGTGCACTATAAATCCGCCGTGGCGTACGGCCCACTCCCATAAGAGTTAAGGAAATTACATATCGCTCGCGGGATGTAAATTACGAAGCGACAACATGCGCACACAGAATGTAATGTTCATCTCACCACAATTCTTTCCAATTATTTAAGTAAATGAAAGCTTGGGTAAACAGTAATATCTTACATGAGTAAAAAACTTATAAGTCGTTTCTTTTCCTTTCACCATACTTTCCATAAATAATTTCTTTCATATTCTTTCCTGTAAGTCAATTCATTTCATAATATTTTTTCGTGAAAATAATTTCCTTCCATATAATTTTAAGATTCATAAATCTCAGAGAAACAAAACCACACAACAAGATATTATAACATACATATAATTCATTACAAGAAGTATACAGGGCATGATGTGGGGCCTAACTACCCGGACATAACTATAGTAGCCGCTACGTACGGACTCTCGTCACTTGGTACGTACGTAGCCCCAACAAACAATTACATGTAGAATGTAGAACACCTAAGGAGACAATTCCCTCTTACAAGGTTAGAAAGGAGACTCACCTCGCTTCGAAGATTCATCACCGACTTCCAAGCCTCTACGACGACTAAAATGGATGCGCAACGCTCCCAAACTATCCAAATAACGATAATTCAATGAAACTATACTCAATAAGTCATAGCCAATTCAAATTACAAAGTTCCTCAGCCCAACTATATGAAATGACCAAAATGCCCTCGGGCCCACGTGCCCGGACCTCAAAATTTCTTGAAGAAAATCCCTACCCGAAGCTTTACTAATTCAATAACACATTCTACTCAATTATTCATGCTAAATTCGTGACTGAAATCCAAATTTCCAAATTTCTAGGTTTTCTTCAAAATACTAATTTTTCCACAAATTTTCCCTAATTTTCATGTTCTAATCCATGATATAATCTTGTATTTAACTTGGAAATAAGTAGAATGATCTTACCTCTGAAGCTTGGTTGAAATCTTCCTTGAAATTCTCTCAAAATCCGCCCATAGTCATGAAGAAATGAAGAAAAATGAGCTCAACCCAGTAAAATATCATTCTACCCAGGTATTTACTCATCGCGATCGCGGAAATCGCTTCGCGATCGCGGAGAACAATTTTTCCAGCCCAAAATTTGCTCTTCGCGATCGCGGAGAACAATTGCCCAGCCTGCCCGGACAACCTCCAGTAGAATAGTCATAACCTTTCGCACACAACTCCAAATGAAATATGGTTAAATGTTCTGAAAACTAGACTCAAAAATATAAAAATTGCATGTGTTGGTCATCTTCCAATTCCTTATAGATATCTAGATATAATCTTGCAAAGTCAGCCCATGTGCAACACAACCTTCTTCTTCATCTTCCCGGACACCCTGTAGTGTAACAGCCATAACTCTTTGTACACAAATCCAAATCATGAATGGTTTACTTTTCTAAAAACTAGACACAAAGGGATACAACTTTCTTGATCATACTATCTCAAAATTCCATATAGATTGTGAGATATGAGCCTCCGTAGTCGAGTCAGTGCAGCAGGACATTTACTCTACGCGATCGCGAAAGGCTTTCCGTGATCGCGATTCACTGTCCCGTTTCTCACATTTTACTCACCGCGATCGCGACCAATTCCCCGCGATCGCGTAGAACACTGCTGTAGCCAAAAACCAGTAGTTATAAATGGCCTAGAAATAGTCCGAAACCACCCCGAAACTCACCCGAGCCCCTCGGGACCTCGTCCGAACGTACCAAAAAGTCTCGAAACATATTACGGACTTAGTCGAGGCCTCAAATCACATCAAACAATGCCGAAAACACGAATCACGCAAAAATTCAACTTTATGAACTTTGAAATTTCTAGCTTTCACATCCGATGCTGAAACCTATCAAATCATGTCCGATTGACCCCAAATTTTGCACACAAGTCACATTCAACATTACAGACCAGCTCCAACTTTCGGAATCGCATTCGGACCCCGATATTAAAATTTCCACTTCCGGTCGTATTTTCTCAAAAACCTTCAAATTTCTATCTTTAGCCAAATGACCTTAAATTGACTTCTGGGTATCCGAATTCACTTCCGATCGCACTCCCAACTCCCGAATCACCATACGAAGCTATTCCAAGACTCGGAATCCCAAACGGATATCAATATCTCTGAAATGCTTTTTAAGCAAAACTTTAGGAAATTCCTTCAAAATGCTGACTTCCACAATATACGCCGAAACGCTCCCGGGTTATCCAAAACCTATTCCGGACATACGCCCACGTCTGAAATCATCATACGAACCTGTTGTAACCTTCGAGTCCTTATTCCGAGGTCGTTTACTCAAAATTCTATTCTTACTCAATTTCTTCAACTTAAGGCTTCGGAAATGAAAATTTTCCTTTCAATTTAACTCCGAACCTCGTGAATTTCAACTCTGACCATACACACAAGTCACAATACCCGAAATGGAGCTGTTCATGACTCCCAACTACTGAACGACGCGCTGGATCTTAAAACGACAGGTCGGGTCGTTACATTCTCCCCCACTTAAACAGACGTTCGTCCACGAACGTGCCAAGAACTACCCCAGAATTATCTGAAATCACTATTTAACATCTCGTGCACCTGCCCATGCTACCACAACCCAGTTGAGCACATTAGCTTGATATAATCTTAAGATATTCCCGTTTTTCCATATAATAAACTCAGACCCCAATTCTAACACTCGAAATTCTCTGCCATGCCTGTTTCTAATATGTGAACACCGCATTAACTACCACACGAGGCACCAGAACACAACTGCGTATCTTTGTTGAATCAGCACCATACACTGCATAATTCATCATCTGAGCACTAATGGCGCTCCCTGAACCATAATAGCCAGAATACTACGAATTTGATGCTCTCAAAGCACCTTATAAGATACATACATACATTCTGCTATAATGCTGACGATACTACCACAACGGAGGAAATGTGTAGAAATACCTAACCAACTGCAGAGTTAGCTTTAAAACATTGAAATCCTTTCTCCTGACTAAGATCATGATCTCATTACAACCAATAATGGTTATTGCCCTGTAATATACTTGCATAGTCTTATCACACCGATCCCAGATTTATAAATTTTGTCTCGCCCAGTATGAACTACTCAGACAACCAATCACCCCAAACACGGTCATTAGCCTCACACGATGCCACAATGCGCCAATAGGCCACAATTTCGAACACGACACATAAGAAAATGACCCCGGAAGGGAATTCAACTAATATGAACTTTCCGCAGAGAATTATGAAGTAAAACCCAAGAAAATAATTACAGGAGCCTTGCGCAAAATCACACAGTTGCAGCGTGCAACCCGATCCACATAACATACCTGTGGCGGCGTGCCATTCGATCCCATCATAAGATTTACACAAGGAAATATATACACGGAGCTGAATTGCTCACTATTACTATTTACTGAATACTGGTCACAAGCACGCTAAGTGCAGAACACCATTATGGGGAGACTGATAGGGCCATCTGCTACAAACTTAAGCATAACTGAGGTGCGATATATAACCTGAATCTCAAGAGCCACATTGCTCACACAACCACATCACTACGCGGAATCTCAACACATAAGAAATTATCAAACCGTTTCACAACTCGCACGGCACAATCACAATACATGCAAATCCTTAAGTAGTGGTCTGAACCACCATAACCCTTCCGGGACCCGCCTACACCTGACAGGCCATAGCACTTGAATGCTTCCAACTGAAATCTATTACGACGGCCAATAGGCCCCACACATATCTGCACAGACCGTACACGTACTCAATCATGCCGAAGGAACTGATCACTGCCGTACTTGTGCCATTTCAACCATGGCTAACCAATCTATCTTCTTTTAATCATCTTTAGTTGCCTCAAAGGTAATAGTAACTTCCTTCAACTCATAGTAGCCGAGTGACCTTGATTCATGATACCATGCTGCCTAAATTCCGCAACCCGTCTCACAACCTCCTGATAATCTTTCTACAACTCGGAGTTTATTTCTCTCACTCCTCCAATACTATCCTGCGTGCTGAAATAACATAGGACACTCCAACCATTTTCCTTTTCCTCAAAGATTATGCTGCAAAGGCTCGATTCTCAATCATACGGCTGCCTGAAACCCTTAACCACCACGGTTTCTAACCTTTGAATTCACTAGGACCACTGCTAAGAGTCACCCACTCTGACTGGCCCCGAATACAATCAACTCCAAGGCTATTCTAGCACATGAACATGCTCTCAATGAAGCACGTGACTGAGTCACTTCCCTTACAACTTGCCTATGCATTAAGCACAAATTCTAAATCTTCCATAGTCTAACCCTGGTCCAATAGGACAAACTTCGAACACATTTATCGAATGCCATACTCAATTACCGCTTTACTCCTTTCTCTTAGTGGTAACAAGTTGCCAATACTGATGTGCCGGAGAATTTCGGCACATTTGATACCATAGTGCTTAAACTATGGCTCGTTTCAAGAGCATTTACTCTTTTTAATTATAGAATTTTGGTATTTTGCAGTACACAAGTTGTAAACACTCAAGACCATGCAAAAGAGAGTCAAAGAAGAGAAAAGAGGAGGAAAATGGCCGAATGCGATCGCATATGCAACATGCGAATCGCACTTCGAGCCTAGAGATCGCATACCGCAACAGAAAGTTGAGTCAAATTTAAGGAGTGAAATGCGGTCAAATGTGCGACCGCATATCTCAAATGCGAACCGCATTTAAATCGCATCACCATCTGATGCCTGAAGCTACACTGCAAATGCGACGCACGAATGCGATCGCACATCACTAATGCGGACCGCATCTCTCAAATGCGATGAACCTCTGGGACCTAGGGTTTTGATATGCGACGAAGAAAGTGAAGATGCGAATCGCATCCCTGTTATGCAACAGGAATGCAATCGCATCTATGCCCGGCAGGGGTGTTTTTTCCCGCTTTTCACCCGAATTTTTGGCCCACTATAAAAGGATTTATCTTGGCATTATCTTAGGATATCTTTGGACATTTTCTTCAGTTTTGTAAATATATTTAGAGTAGAGAAGAACAAGTTTTGAAGCTAGGGCTTTGCACACACACTTGGGTCTTGAAGATTTCACCATTGTGGTTAAGGATTTCTTACCCATTTATGTTTATTTCTTCATTTCCTTGTTTTGTATTGAATATCTAAGTGTGTAGTAATTTTCCAACACTTGAATATGGTTTATGGGAATATTCATGTTTAAAGTGTGGATTAAATACCTTGTTGTGCTTATGTATTGAATGATTTTCATATATTTGTGAAGTGGGTGTTTGTTATTTTAATTATTCTTGTTCTTTAATGTTTCCAAAGGGATTAGCTAACCCTAGGACTCGCCCATTAACTCCGAATTAATTTTGGAAAAGATTATTTGGGGTTGGGAAAGATTAATTAACAAGAACTCGAGGATTTAACCCTCATTTTATAGATTGTACCTAGGGATATGATTGAGCTACTTGTAGCCAAACTCGGAAGTGCTTAATCTCCTAGTTGGGTTAGGGATAATTCAATTGGGAAGTCTTGTTAGTCTTTGGGAAAAGCTAATTAAGAAATGTTATCC
>ML293496.1:0-50949 GCA_005239495.1 Nicotiana undulata | reverse complement strand
ACAAGTTGCCAATACACTGACAATCCGCAATCCCATGAGGACACAACCTTATAACCCAACTGCAGGTGGTGGGACTCCCCCACTTAGCCCGAAGCTACTCCCTGCACCACTCCAGACACTGCTGAGATCTTTTCTTCTTTATTAACATGACCTTGCTCAACCAATCCGTCCGATTCTTCTGGATTTTCCTGTTAGCCTCCCTTAAATATTTGAATTTTCTAACAACATTCACACATTCTACCTCCTACCTACTAGACACTAGGAATCCGCACAGAACTTACCATCCCTACAACCGCTAACCTACTCACAGAAGACAACCCACCCGAGGAAACTAGCCAACTGACACCTACCATTACGCTATGATTCTCACTTTCTACAATATCAAGACACCCATCCTAATCCTGTATCCATTACCAACCTTACCAATCCGTCCGCTCTTCCTGGACATCTACTAAATGCGCTACCACATCTTCTGATTCATCACTAAGTTGCCGCTCTCCCACTTTTCCCAACTCATTCCCTTAAGTGCTACGTGACTTCCTTTCCTTACACCTGATCTTTTAGAATTGGCACCACCGCCAAGCACTTCTCACGTATCTTCCTTCGTCGTATGATGCCCTCCTGCTGGCTCAATTTAATACTGTCCTCCGTAGCTCTTAAACCAACATATCATCACAACTTTAAATCTTTACGAAGATCATCTTCCTCGAATCGCCTTCATTTTCAATACTTAGACAATACTAAACCTCCGCACCTCACGGTCTCTGCCAACCGCATTCTTCAATACTTCTTCACAATACTCTGACCCCGAGCAACCGAAGAAACCATAGTACCAACAAACTTAACACATTACATTCGATCCATGACGACAATATCTTATTACAGGTGAGTGCTCCATTTCACTTGACAGCACTGATTCTTACTATTTTATCAGCCCAAAACCTGATCATTTATAATCCAAATGCTTTTCCTCCGCCGGAACAAAATACTGAAATCTCGAAATCACACTCTAAGAAGACCTCCCTTCAAACTGTTCATCACCCCAACACATGGGCAACCGTTCTACACTTGTATCAACATCGCGCCATAACCAATTGTAAGTTCATAACAACCTGAGCATGACCTCAAAGTTTTCAGAAATACAGCTACTGAGCTGAGATGACAAAAAGATTCTTCCGCAGAACAACGATGATAGCCTCAATCAACTACGCTGGGAGAAACATCCCGCACCACATCCATAGTATCATTAAAAGTCCTCAACCCTCGATTCATAACAAGCGCTTTGCGACGCGTAAGATTGAGTAGGAAGAAGCATAGGCATAAGCCTTAAAGGAATCAAATCGCACGATGAGGAATCCAGAAGGGACGTACTCCTAACAGCCCTGTAGCCTCTCGAAGATAAGTACAGACGTCTCCGTACCGATTTGCAAGACTCTACTAGACTTGCTCATGACTCGTGAAACCTACAGGAACCTAGAGATCTGATACCACGTTGTCACGACCCAAAATCTATGGGTTGTGATGGCGCTGGACACACTGTCAGGCAAGCCAATCCCTGGACCAGTTCAATCAACTTCCTGCTTAACACTTTCAAAATCATGTCTTTTTCTGCATTTATAATCAAATAATAAATCAAATTCTCGTAAACTAAATACGGTGGAAAAATCCACTTAATGCAGTACAAGAAATACCAACACTTTCCCAGAACCCGGTGACACAAGTACATGAGCAATTTCTAAGAATTTATACAATTATACAACTCTTGTTCGAGAATTTAAATTGGAAAAAGGTAATAAAGACAAAAACGTAGGGACATAGAAAGGAGACTCTGCCAGCTGCGGAACAATGCAACCTGAGTAAGTCTCCGAATCGATCACTGCACTATGAGGGTACCTGTGCAACAAAATGCATAGAAAGTGTAGCATGAGTACATATACATATATGTACCCAGTGAGTATCTTGTCTAATCTCAAAGAAGTAGTGACGAGAGGTCGACTCGATACTTACTAAGGTCCAACAGTAATAGAAATAAACAGGATATAAGGAAGGCAGTAAACATGTAAATAGTGCACCACAATTGTGAAGAGAATATATAGTTCTCAAGTAAATATTGAAAGCAGTAACAACTCGCCTATCTCCTTTCCCCAAACATCTGTCAAATCATAAATCAGGAAAACAAAAGTACCAAACAGTCATGCGCACACAGGAGTAGGACAACCGGCTGGAGCCAGGAGGAAGAATAGCTATGCACTGCCGGGGATCGATTGGCCCCTCACATGAGTGCATGCTTATAATGTAATCATATTAGGAAGAGCTATGCACTGCCGAGGATCGACCGGCCCGTACCATGAGTGCATGCTTATAATGTAATCATATCAAGAAGAGCTACGCACTGCCGGGGATCGACCGGCCCGTACCATGAGTGCATGCTTACCAATAGTCCAACTATGCACTGCCAGGGATCAACCGGCCCGTACCGTAAGTCCGTCTATCAATGTAATCACACTGTATCATAATGTAACTTCGTCCATGCACTGCCGGGGATAGACCGGCCCGTACCATAAGTGCATTCTCAAATAAATCCCTGTGCACTACCGGGGATCGACCAGCCCGTACCGTGAGTGCACTATAAATTCGCCGTGGCGTACGGCTCACTCCCATAAGAGTGAAGGAAATTACATATCGCTCGCGGGATGTAAATTACGAAGCGACAACATGCGCACATAGAATGTAAAGTTCATATCACCACAATTCTTTCCAATTATTTAAGTAAATGAAATCTCGGGGAAACAGTAATATCTTACATGAGTAAAAAACTTATAAGTAATTTCTTTTCCTTTCACAATACTTTCCATAAATTATTTCTTTCATATTCTTTCTCGTAAGTCAATTCATTTCATAATATTTTTCGGTGAAAACAATTTCCTTCCATATTATTTTAAGATCCATAAATCTCAGAGAAACAAAACCACACAACAAGATATTATAACATACATATAATTCATTGCAAGAAGTATACAGGGCATGATGTGGGGCCTAACTACCCGGACATAACAATAGTAGCCGCTACGTACGGACTCTTGTCACTTGGTACGTACGTAGCCCTAGCAAACAATTACATGTAGCATGTAGAACACCTAAGGGGACAATTCCCTCTTACAAGGTTAGAAAGGAGACTCACCTCACTCCGAAGATTCATCACCGACTTCCAAGCCTCTGCGAAGACTAAAATGGATGCGCAACGCTCCCAAACTATCCAAATAACGATAATTCAATGAAACTATACTCAATAAAGCATAGCCAATTCAAATTACAAAGTTCCTCAGCCCGACTCTATGAAATGACCAAAATGCCCTCGGGACCACGTGCCCGGACCTCGAAACTTCTTGAAGAAAATCCCTACCCGAAGCTTTACTAATTCAATAACACATTTTACTCAATCATTCATGCTAAATTCGTGGCTAAAGTCCAAATTTCCTAATTTTTAGGTTTTCTTCAAAATACTAATTTTTCCACAAATTTTCCCTAATTTTCATGTTCTAATCCATGATATAATCTTTTATTTAAGTTGGAAATAAGTAGAACGATCTTACCTCTGAAGCTTGGTTGAAATCTTCCTTGAAATGCTCTCAAAATCCGCCAATAGTCATGAAAAAATGAAGCAAAAATGAGCTAAACCCGCTAAAATATCATTCTGCCCAGGTATTTACTCATCGCGATAGCGGAAATTTCTTTGCGATCGTGGAGAACAAGTTTTCCAGCCCACAATTTGCTCTTCGCGATCGCGGAAAGAGCTTCCCGATCGCGGAGAACAATTGCCCAGCCTGCCCGGACACCCTCCAGTAATATAGTCATAACATTTCGCACACAATTCCAAATAACAAATGGTTAAATGTTATGAAAACTAGACTCCAAGATATACAACTTTCATGTGTTGGTCATCTTCCAATTCCTTATAGATTTCTAAATATAATCTGGCAAATTCAGCCCATGTGCAACACAAATTTCTTCTTCATCTTCCAAGACACACTGTAGTGTAACAGCCATAAATCTTTCTACACAAATCCAAATCTTGAATAATTTACTTTTCTAGAACTAGACACAAAGGGATACAACTTTCCTTTTTATACCATGTCAAAATTCCTTATAGATTGTGAGATATGATCCTCCGAAGTCGATTCAGTGCAGTAGGACATTTACTCTACGCGATCGCGAAAGGCTTTCCGTGATCGCGATTCACTGGCCCTATTCTCACATTTTACTCACCGCGATCGCGATCATGTAGAACACTGTTGTAGCCAAAAACCAGCAGTTATAAATGTCCTAGAAATGGTCCGAAACCACCCCGAAACTCACCCGAGCCCCTCGGGACCTCGTCCGAACGTACCAACAAGTCTAGAAACATATCACGGACTTAGTCGAGGCCTCAAATCACATCAAGCAACGCCGAAAACACGAATCGCGCAAAAATTCAACTTTATGAACTTTGAAATTTCTAGCTTTCACATCTGATGCCGAAACGTATCAAATCACGTCCGATTGACCCCAAATTTTGCACACAAGTCACACTCAACATTATGGAACTGCTCCAACTTTCGGAATCGCATTCCGACTCCGATATCAAAATTTCCACTTTCGGTCGGATTTTCTCAAAAACCTTCAAATTTCTATCTTTAGCCAAATGACCTTAAATTGACTTCCGGGTATCCAAATTCACTTCCGATCGCGCTCCCAACTCCAGAATCACCATACGAAGCTATTCCCAGACTCGGAATCCCAAACGGACATCAATATCTCTGAAATGCTCTTTAAGCCAAACTTTAGGAAATTCCTTCAAAATGCTTACTTCCACAATATACGCTGAAACGCTCCCGGGTTATCAAAAACCTGTTCTGGACATACGCCCAAGTCCGAAATCATCATACGAACCTGCTGGAACCTTTGAATCCTTATTTCGAGGTCGTTTACTCAAAATTCCATCCTTACTCAATTTCTTCAACTTAAGGTTTCCGAAATGAAAATTGTCCTTTCAATTTAACTCCGAACCTCCTGAATTTCAACTCTGACCATACACACAAGTCACAATACTCGAAATGGAGCTGTTCATGACTCCCAACTGCTGAACGATGCGCTGGATCTTAAAACGACCGGTCGGGTCGTTCAATATTTATGTTAATTTTGCGTGATTTCCTTAGAACCTGTGACATCTTCCCTAAGTTTGTGATTTTGTGTAGCTTCCTTATAGATACTTGCTGATTTCCTTAGTTATTGCTGATTCCCTCTGATTTTCAATTCCATGTGTGATTCTTTGAACAAATATTTCAGAATTGAAAGGAACTCTGTCCTATTTTGTCTATACATACTTTGCTTACTTGGACTTAATTGCATAGCTTATACTTTACCACCCCTGTTATGGTAAAAATCTGTCTTACAGCTGGTCCTTTTCCTTATTTAGCATTGATTGGGGCCATTTGAGCTATGACTCCCTAATTAAAGGGATTCCGGATCCTAATTGATTCTGATTTGGTGCTATTTCTATAACTATGCTAAGTCAGTATTTTCTTACCTTATTCTTGAGCCTGTTTCAAACCATAAATACTCTTGCTATTTCATTAAAAGATATCAAGTCGAATTTGGCTCAACTCTCTATCTACACTACTCTCTTGTGTTTTTTCTCTCTTGTCTCTATTGCTACTCTCTACTGCTGCTTGCTACTAGCTGGCTGCTAAGCCAAGGCTACTGTGCTATTTGCTACAATCTACTACTGCTCTTTACTTGCATAACTGGTATGTTTCAAGTTTAAATTAACAAGTGTTCCAAATAACATGTTTCAATTCTCTTTGAGGTTCTTATTGTTCCTTGCATGCTTCTATTTGTGGTTCTATTGCTTGCCATGTCACTAGCATGTCTAATCCCCCTATATGATCTCTCTTCTTCTTCTAGCTTAACACAAACTCCTGCTCTATTCTCTGTGGTTCATTAGGGCCTATGGGATCATTTGACTATGTGGTTACTGTCTCTCTTCTCTTTGCATGTCTAGCATCTTTGTGTGTCTTCTTTTTTCATCTGTCTAGCCTCTCTTCTGTGATCTCTTTAGAAGTTGTATAATGTTTGTTACTTCCATGAGGGTATCCCCAATATGTGATGAACCTGTAACTTTAAACTGATTATACACTGCCCTATTATTTGTCCCTTGAATCCCCTTTTCCATGTTTGTGTTTGTTTGCTTGGAACTCTACTGAGTTGTGATTAGTTGCTGTTACTTCCTATTTCAAAATTATTTCTTCTGTTAGTCTATAAGTGATTTCAAAATTCCATTTCTTAACCTCCTTCCTGCACTTCACACAATTCCTAGACTTTTAGGTTCCACCCCCCCTAGTGTGTGCATCGCTTAGGGACCATGAGTTCCCTATGAACCTTGACACACTGAGGTAGGGTACTCTACACTGCACTTGTTTAACCATGGGCATTTTCTGGGTGCTGGTATTGGCTAGGGCCCTCACCAAGGCCTTTGGGAGCTTTGTCGCACCCAGATTGATGTAAGGCTGTGAAATTGAGATGGGGTAGTCTGGAAGATTGGGCCTGATTGAAGGCTCCCTATAGAATAACTTCTTATTTTCCTTTTTTTTCATTATTGTAATTCATTTTTTATGGTCTGTAATAATTTGTAAACGGATGATTGGGGCTGGATAGTGAATATGGGGGTTATGCATGCCTAGCTTAGGTAATGGGTAGAAAACATGCTTATAGGACCTTACTTTTTTATTTGTGCATTATATAACATGCATAGGGCATGCATTTCACATATTAGAAATCCTATTTTAGGACTTTCACTTTCAGGATGTAATCACACTCATCCCCTAATTCTGATAAGTTAATAACAAGCGAAATCAACTGCATAAGGTCATCGCTGCATTTGCATCCTAGAAACCATGTTTTAGCAACTCCTATGTGCATTATATATCATGTTGCTTAGGATCTTCTGCTTGTTTGAGTTGCAATCGTTAAAATGTCTATCTAGCCTGCTTAATCTAATAATCTCGTAAAATAGGGTTAATTTGTTTGAAACGTTTTCTGCAAGTATATATCCCTTAAAAACAAACTTAAATATGCATGTTCACCCTTTGATATAATTAGGCAATATAGGCAACGCCTAGGCAAACTTTAGGCCTAATGCGTATTGAGATTAATTAACTAGGTTTAGAATAGATCAGTCCCTTTAAACATTTTACTTCCCGATGCTCGCCTTCTTATTTTACCTCATTGAAGTCATTTTGCTCTTGCTCTACTTTTAAAACAGTCTTGAAATTACGTATTTGCCTCCCCTAGGGCTCTCTGATTTTGTACTATTATGTTTAAACTACTGGGTTTTCAAAATGCCTCATTCTGCTCAAAATCGTGCTATTTCGAATCCTTATTTTGTATGTCTTTCAAGTCACTATATTTTGATACCATTTTACTACTCCTTTTGCTACAGTTCTTCGAAAACTAATATCATGAACTCTATGTTGAGCCACTACATTTTATTTATTTATCCTTTAAAATCATTTCAAACTCATGCTTTAATAACTTTCATATATGTTTACTGAAAGCTTTTAATCACTGCCTATTTCTAAGTTTACTGCTGCATTTAGCTACTGTATTTTGGTCACTTATCACTATTTTACTTCAAAAAAAAGACTTCAATGATTTTCTGCTATGCTTTAAATCACTGTACTTCTAAATTTTTACCATTACCTTTAACTGCTATATTTCTGAAAGTCAGCTATTTTTGAATCACTCAACCTCGATTAAATCCTCTGCCTTCATTAAGTTTTCCAAATCAGATTCTTCTTGATTTACTATTTTACTCAAAATTCCTGTTTTAAACTCCTATCATTGAGACTTTAAGTGTGTTTGAGACGTTCCAATTATGTGTCTACTTGTGGAGGGGTCTATGAGCCTATTTCTTTGCCTTTATATGTTCCCTCATATGTGTAGTCCACTTGTTATGCATGTCGCTTAGTATTTTGTCCTTTAAACCTAAGGGTTCAGCCTAGTTCTTGCCTTGTAGGATTAGTAGTCCTAAACACCCTCCAGGACTTATAGGATGGGACGGGTAATGGCACGCAATAAGCATTCGTGACCAACACGCGCGCTTTTAATAACCTTACGGGGANTTCTTTTCAAATGTTTATGTTATACAAAACCTTTAAAGATTTTCATACTTGTTTTAAATCCCCTCATATGTGAACCTTACTTGTTACTTGCTCATTGTCCAAATTCACAAACGTATTGGCTGGGACCAATAGTTGTGGATCTTTAGAGGTGCCTAATACCTTCCCCTTGGGATAATTTCAAGACCTTACCCAATCTCTGGTAACGCGAACTAGTTCATGAGTTATCAACTCTAGGTGCCCTAACGCACCACAAAATCGTTAGGTGGCGACTCTTCCTTTAAGAAGTTGTCCAGGATGTCATCAACCCGATCTCTCCGTACCTAACCCGTGCGATAGAAAAAGGGGGCGCGACACACACGGCCTGATTCATGTAAAACCAGGGATATGTAGGCAGCTCGTAAACCAGAGTGCGGCCTATATCTCTCATATCACTCTATTTGGTCAAAATTGTCCATCATACCATTACTCGACAACTCTTTCATCCTTCTCTGGTAAAGAGGGGCAACTGTTGATACCCAATTTTTCCCTATATTATTTTCAAATGCATATATAATTTTTAAAATAATGCATGAGTATAATTTTCAAATGCATTAGTATTTTTCCATAATTTCCTGTAATTTTAAAAGGATTTTATATTAATTTATTCCACTCTTATTATCTAAATAATTACTAATTGCATCACAAATAATTTTACAATAATTTTATAGCCTATGTATGCATAATTACTTTATTTCTTTGCACAAAATGAATTTTTATATTTTTATAATATTAAGTAATTATTTTAAATCATTTTTATATACAAATAGCATTTTTTATCATTTATTAACTATTTATATAAAAAAAAATTATTAAATTAAATGGGTGTTTAAAATATAGACTCTTTTATTAATTTTTCGGACCTTATCCCAACAATTACCCAGCCCAATTATCAACCCAATACCTAATTCTTATAACCCGCCCAACTAAGATTCGATCATGGCCATTGATCTCAGAAGATCAACGGTCCAGGACAATCTTTCCCTTTTTAATTACCCAAACGACCTAAACCCTACCCATTTTAACAAATCTGCCGCCCTTCCACCCCTCTCCTCTCTCTTCTCCCTCACCCACTTCTAACCCTAGCCCGATGTCACTGAATATAACGATCCGACCGGTCGTTTTGTGTTCTAGGACCCCGTTCCCCTAAATGAGACTTCCCGTAGTTTTTACTGATTTATAACTTGCAAGGATTGTTGGTTAGAGGTTTGGGATAGTTTAGAGTGGTATAAGAACACTTAGTTCCTTAAGGTTGGCCTTAAAGGACAAGTTTGACTTCGGTCAACATTTTTAGTAAACAGCCTCAAAATCAAGATTTGAAGGTTCCGGTTGGTTCGTATCATGATTTCGGACCTGGGCGTATGTTCGCAACGGGTTTTTGATGACCCGGGAGCGTTTCAGCGCCAAATAGTGAAACATGATTCCTTAAGTTCAAAACTTTAGGTTTGGGACGTGTTTTTGTGTTATCGAGGTCGACACGGAATTCCAAGACCGAGAATAGTCCCGTTATGTCATTTATGACTGCTCGTAAAATTTGGTATCATTCCGAGTAGTATAGGTATGTTTCGGTATGTTGAAAGAGAATTCAAGAACTTAAAGTCCTTAAAGTTGATCCAATAGGTTTTGGGGTATGACTTTTAGATTTAGCGTTGTTTCGGACATTCCGATGGCTCGGGCGAGTCTGTATTATGATTTAGGACTTGTTGGTATATTTGGACGGGGTATCGGGTGGTCCAGGATGCCATTCAGACATCACGCGAGGCAAAAACCAGCTTTAGAAAACTACTGGTGCGACCGCACCTGCGGAGGACTAGCCGCAAGTGCGAGACCGCTTTTGCGGTCCCACCCTCGCAGGTGCGACCTCAGGGGGAGTTTCCCAGTTCAGCAGATGCGGGCCCATTTCCGCAGAAGCGGAGCCGCAGGTGCGGACTTCGTTCTGCAGGTGCGAAACCTGGCCCCCTTCCCATTTTCGCAGGTGCGATATTTTTCTCACAGATGCGGGACCACATGTGCGATCCTCGAGCTGCATGTGCGAAAAACTTGAAGGCAGTGAGGTTGTTTAATATACGGGACTTAGTCATTTTTGAACCATTTTCTTTCATCTTGGGCGATTTGGGGAGCTTACAAAGGAGAGATTCGACCTAGCAACTATAAGGTAAGTAATTCCTACCATAAAGTGAGTTTATTACTTTAATTTTTGGGTAGATTAACACATTAAATTAGTAGAAATCATGGGTTTAGAGTAAAACCTTAGTTTTTGATAAAAATAAGAAATTACCAAGGAACTTGTTATGAAATCATGCAAAAACTATATAATATTGATCCTTAGGTTATGGGTGATTATTTCCCTTGAAAATTTTCGGAATCCGAGCATGTGGGCCCGGGGGTGTATTTTGGGATTTTTTGCAAATTAGGTTGAATTAATCATTTAAATAGGAGAATTGTGGACTTTTGGGCTTAGATTGATTTAATTATGTGATGTTTGGCTAGTTTCGAGTCCTCGGGCGACGAATCTGGAGTTTCGGGCGCGTACTTGATCCGGAAAAGTAGGCTTGACACGAGGTAAGTCTTCTTTCTAACCTTGTAAGAGGGAATTATCCCCATAGGTGAATATAACAAATTTCATGCTATTATTTGTTGGGGCTACGCATGCACGAAGTGACTAGAGTCCGTGCGTAGCTACTATTATGTTATGTCGGGTAGCTTAGGATTCACAAGCATGATTTATGTGCCCTACTTAAAATCTTAACAATAATTTAGGTTGCCGAATATAATTGAAATACTAAGTGAACATCTAGAAGGTTACATTTCACAATTTAGATTATTGGTCATTTGTAAAATTATTCTCTATTAAGTTCTCGATTTTCTGTTAATTATGGGTATATATACAGGTACCCGCGTCGGATGTATGATTCGCGAGCGGGGTAGCCCTACTATTAAGTTGACCGCGTCACATGTTCGATTCGTGAGCGGTGTAATAGATGCATCTATGGTTCGAGCCGTTCGACCCTTCGGCAGTGCACATTTATTATTGCATCGTACCGGCCGTACATTCATGGCATGTTATGTGTTTATTAACTGTTTGGTGTTTCTGTGATTATTTTATCTGTTGAATATCCTGGAAAAAAAAAATGAAATTAGTAATATGTACGATAGAGGACTTGACACATAGAGGAAATTGTAAGTAAATTTGATGCTCCTATCTGTATCATTTATTTATAAATGCCATTCTTGCTTAGCCTTATATTTAAAACATATTATTTTGGCCCTAGTAAGTGTCACGTTGATTATGTAATCATGCTACGCTCTGTACTTAAATGTACAGGTTGTGAGGCAGGTGCATTTAGGTATTAGTCCGGAGCTCGTCCCTGAATTATACTTGGTTTGGACTTCACGGTGAGCTGCTTCTCCTAGCGATCTTCATCAGCACTGTGGAGCCTTTCTTTTGCTATTTCTGTATTTATTTTCCCAGACAGTATGATAGACTTTTATCTCTTTTGGTATTACTATACTAGATGCCTGTAGACTTCTGACACCAGTTCCTGGCTATTTGGGAGTCTTTCTTTTGCTATTTGGGATGTAAATATCAAATTATGACTCTTATGGCTATTTCTGCTTAAGATTATCTAAGTTATTCGTTTTTACCTAATGTCTTAAATCTAAATCAAGTAAGTGTTGGATATGTTTTTGGTAAATTAAATGAAACCCACCAGTAGATTGATGTTGGCTTGCCTGACTATGGTGTTTGGCGCCATCGTGACGTAGGCTAGGATTTTGGTCGTGACAACATGATATCAGAGCTCTAGGTTCACGTAGGTCTCACAAGTGACAGGCAAACCCAGTACAGTCTTGCAGATCGGTACGAAGACGTCTGTATTTATCTTCGGAAGGCTATAGGGTGTTAGGAAATCTCTCTTTATTCATCTTCTATCGTGCAGTTGATGTTATACTAAATCTCACTCTTCTATTCTCTCACAGATGGTGAAGACGCGCGCATGCGACGTTCTGGACCCGGGAGAGGCCGCTACCCCCGTCGTCAGAGGTCATAGCAGAGGTCGTGGCAGAGGTCATGGAGGGAACCGGCCCGAGGTAGGGGACGAGGGCATCCCTGAGCTGCTGCAGTTGCACCGCCAGCGGATAAAACAGAGGATCCCATCACTGAGGAGCAACGCAAGGTGCCCACAGTAGATCCTGCTCCGTTTGACTTCATGACGGCGCCGAGATTTCATGAGGTCATAGGTCGTATGATGCGGTTCATGGACACCATGACTCAGGCTGGTTTATTTCCAGTGGATCCGGCCATATCTCAGGAGGGAGGGGGAGAACAGACCCCTACTTCCCAGGACGTAGGACATGCAACAGTAGTATATAAGACCCTGGGTACATTTCCCGTGGGCGGGGTCGAGCCAGTACCAGTAGCACCTGAGCCTAGACCAGCTGCAGACGACGATCTGCATAAGCTATTAGACAGATGGACTAGACTGCACCCTCCTATCTTCGGAGGCGAGCGTCATGAGGATGCTCAAGACTTTATTGATAGGTGCAGGGACAGACTGCACAACATGTGGATACTCAAGTCCCATGGAGTTGACTTCACTACTTTTAAGCTAGATGGCAGGGCCCGTAGATGGTGGTTGTCCTACATTCTTGGTAGACCGACAAATTCTCCTCCCATCACTTGCGAGTAGTTCACTCAGCTATTCCTAGACATGTATATTCCACCCTCTTAGAGGGAAGAGCTTCGGTATCAGTTTGAGCAGCTGGAGCAGGGTCAAATGCTAGTGACCGACTACGAGGCTAGGTTTTTGGAGCTGTATCGTCATGCACTCATGATACTTCCTACTAATGCAGAGAGAGTGTAGAGGTTTGTAGCTGAGTTACACTCAGGTATTAGGGCCAACATGGCCCGAGAGGTGGAGATGGGGACTCCTTATTAGCTTGTGGTAGCAATTTCTTGCAGGATTGAGGGTTATCGGTCGAGGAGCAGAGAGCATGGGCACCAGGATAAGAGAGCTAGATTTTCTGGGGATTTCAGAGGTGCTCCATCCAGGGGAAGAGGTCACTTTTGTAGGGGCCAGCCTAGTAGGCCCCCATATTCAACACCCCCACCGCCTCCTCGAGGTGCTCTGACGAGGCCTTATTTCAGTGCTATGTCGGAGAGTTCTTATCGCCCTCCAGCTATTCAGGGTTCCTCCTTCGGGTATTCTAGTCATTAGGGGTCTTCCAACCCTTATTTTAGTGCTATGCGAGAGAGTTCATACCGTCCTTCAGATATTCAGGGTTCTTCAGGGAAGCAAGCTATGGTGCCGAGAGGTTGTTATGAGTGCGGGGATCTAGTACATATTAAGAGGACTTGGCTCAGGCTTCGGGGAAAGGCCATGCGGCAGAGTCATCAGCCTATGGTTTCAGCACCGGCGATTCGGCCACCCAGAGGTGGGGGACAGGCTGGCAGAGGTCGTCCTAGAGGTGTAGGTCAAGCACGGGGATCCTAGTCAGTTCTTGTTCATTCCGGTGGAGGTTAGTCATCCGGCGCTCCAACTAGATTTTATGATTTCCCGACCAGACAAGATGCAGTGGCCTCAGATGCCGTGATCACAGGTATTATTTCAGTATGCGGTAGAGATGCATCGGTATTATTTGACCAAGGATCCACTTATTCATATGTATCATCCTTGTTTACTCATTTCCTAGATATTCTTCGTGAGTCTTTGGGTACTCATGTTTATGCGTCCACTCTTGTGGGCGATTCTGTGGTTGTTGACCGGATTTATTGGTCCTGTGTGGTTACATTCTGTGGGTTCGAGACCAGAGCAGACCTCCTGTTGCTTGATATGATTTATTTTGAGGTCATCCTGGGCATGGATTGGCTATCTCCATATCATGCCATTCTAGATTGCCATGCCAAGACTGTTACTCTAGCCATGCCCGAGTTGCCGAGATTGGAGTGGAGAGGTTCCTCAGTTAGTGCAACGAGTCAGGTTGTTTCTTTCCTAAAGGCTCGACGTATGTTCGAGAAGGTTTGTTTGGCTTATCTTGCTTATGTGCGGGAAATGACCGCCGAGTCTCCGATGATTGATTCAATGCCGGTAGTTGGAGAGTTTGCTGATGTATTCCCTTCAGACCTTCCAGGCATGCCATCGGATCGTGACATTGATTTTTGCATTGACTTAGCTCCAGGCACCCAGCCTATATCTATTCCCTCATACCGTATGGCTCCGAAGTAATTGAAGGAACTAAAATAACAACTTGAGGAGTTGTTAGCTAAGGGGTTTATTAGGCCGAGTGTGTCGCCTTGGGGTGCTCTAGTACTATTTGTGAAGAAGTAGGATGGGACTATGCGGATGTGTATTAACTACCGCCAGTTGAACAAAGTCACCATAAAAAAAAGTACCTGTTGTCGCGTATCGATGATTTGTTTTACCAGTTGTAGGGTGCTCGGGTGTTTTCTAAGATTAACTTGAGATCGGGGTACCATCAGCTCAAGATTCGGGAATCGAATGTTCCAAAGACTGCCTTCCGTACGAGATATGGTCATTATGAGTTCCTGGTGATGTCCTTTGGCTTGACTAATGCCCCAGCAGCATTTATGGATTTGATGAACAGGGTGTTCAGGCCTTATATTGATTCTTTTGTCATTGTCTTTATTGATGACATTCTGATTTACTCACGTAGCCTAGGGGAGCACGAGCGGAAATTGAGAGTTTTACTCCAGACATTGCGAGAACAGAAGTTGTACGCTATGTTCTCCAAGTGTGAGTTTTGTTTAGATTTTGTGGCATTCTTAGGACACGTGGTATCTGGAGAGGGTATCAAGGTGGATCCCAAGAAGATTGAAGTAGTTCAGAGTTGGCCACGCCCTACTTCAGCGACCGAGATCAGGAGCTTCTTAAGGCTGGCAGGCTATTATCGCCGATTTGTGGAGGGTTTTTGATCCATTGCACCTCCTCTGACTAGATTGATCTAGAAGAATTCCCCATTCTGATGGTCCGACGAGTGTGGAGAGCTTTCAGAATCTCAAGAAAATAATGACCTCAGCACTAAAGCTAGTGTTGCCTTCCGGTTCAGGGATGTATACAGTTTATTGCGATGTTTCACGCATTGGTTTGGGCTGTGTGTTGATGCAGGAGGGGCGAGTTATTGCATATTCTTCACGTCAGCTGAAGGTTCGTGAGAAAAATTACCATGTACACGATTTAGAAATGGCGGTGATTGTTCATGCTCTTAAGATTTGGAGGCACTACTTGTATGGGGTTCCTAGTGAGGTTTATACAGACCAACACATTTTATAGAACTTGTTCAAGCAGAGGGATATTAATTTTAGGCAGTGTAGGTGGCTTGAGTTGCTGAAGGATTATGACATCATCATTCTATATCAATCCGGGCAAGGCGAATGTTGTTGCAGATGCCTTAAGCAGGAAGGCAGAGAGCATGGGTAGCTTGGCTTTCATTCCAGCAGAGGAGAGACCACTAGCTTTGGAAATTTAGTCCTTGGCTAATCACCTGGTGAGGTTGGACCTTTCAGAGCCCAGCTAGGTTCTTGCACGTGTGGTTGCTCAGCCTTCATTATTGGGGGAGATCAAGGCTCGGCAGTATGATGATCCGAACTTGGTAGCCCTCCGGTAAACAATGTTGCAGGGTGATGCCAAGGAGGTTTCTATTGGCGAGGATGGTGCTCTGAGACTTCAGGGTCGCTTGTGTGTCCCTAATGTTGATGGTATGGGGGTGGGGGAAGGATTTTAGAGGAGGCTCATACTTCACGGTATTCTATTCATCCTGGTGCTACGAAGATGTATTGTGACTTGAGGCAGCATTACTGGTGGATACAGATGAAGAAAGACATAGTGGCGTAAGTAACTAGATGTCTAAATTTCCAACAGGTTAAGTACGAACACTAGAGGCCAGGAGGCCTACTCCAGCGGATGCCTATACCTGAGTGGAAATGAGAGCGCATTACTATGGACTTTGTAGTTGGGTTGCCACGGACTTTACGGAAGGTTGATGTGGTTTGGGTTATTATGGACAGGTTGACCAAGTCTCCGCATTTCATTCCAGTAGCTACTACTTATACTTCAGAGAGGTTGGCCCAGATCTACATTCGGGAGATAGTTTGGTTGCACGGTGTGCCCGTGCCCATTATATTAGATCGAGGTCCTCAGTTCACCTCGCCCTTTTGGAGAGCAGTATAGAGTGAGTTAGGCACCCGGGTACAGCTCAGCAGAGCATTCCACTCTCAGAACGATGGGAAGTCGGAGAGGACAGTTTAGATATTGGAGGACATGCTCAGAGCGTGTGTGATTGACTTCGGAGGGTAGTGGGACCAGTTCTTGCCTTTGGGCGAGTTTGCTTATAATAACAGTTATCAGTCCAGCATTGATATGGCTCCGTTTGAGGCCTTGTATGGTCGGCGATGTCGTTCTCCCATTGGGTGTTGAGCCTGGCGAGGCTAAGTTATGTGGCACCGATCTGGTGAAAGATGCTTTGGAGAAAGTAAAGTTGATCCATGAGAGGTTTCCTACAGCACAGTCCAGACAGAAGAGTTACGCAGACCATAAAACGCGTGATATATCATTTATGGAGGGCGAGAAAGTTTTGTTGAAGGTCTCGCCGATGAAGGGTATTATGAGGTTTGGGAAGAAGAGCAAGCTGAGCCCAAGATTTATATGCCCATTTGAGGTGCTGAGGCGAGTTGGGGAGGTTGCTTACGAGCTTGCTTTACCTCCTTGTTTATCAGGAGTTCATCCGGTCTTTCATGTGTCCATGCTACGGAGTTACCACGTCGACTTCTCTCACGTGGTATATTTCTGCACCATTCAGCTAGATGAGAGGTTGGGTTACGAGGAGGAGCCAGTTGCTATTATTGATAGGCAGGATCACCAGTTGAGGTCCAAGAGGGTTTTCGCCGTAAAGGTCCAACGGAAGGGCCAACCAGTCTAGGAGGCGACTTGAGAGTTCGAGGAGGACATGCGGAGCAGATATCCACACTTATTCAGCACTCCATATATGATTCTAGACCCGTTAGAGGACGAACATTTGTTTAAGAGGTGGAGAATGTAACGACCCGACCGGTCATTTTGTGTTCTAGGACCCCGTGCCCCTAAATGAGACTTCCCGTTGTTGCTTTTACTAATTTACAACTTGCGGGGATGGTTAGTTCGAGGTTTGGGATAGTTTGGAGTGGTATAGGAACACTTAGTTCCTTAAGGTTGGCCTTAAAGGCCAAGTTTGACTTCGGTCAACATTTTTAGTAAACGACCTCGAAATCGAGATTTGAAGGTTCCGGTAGGTTCGTATAATAATTTCAGACTTGGGTGTATGTTCGGAATGTGTTTTGGATGACCCGAGAGCGTTACGGCGCCAAATAGTTAAATATGATTCCTTAAGTTCAAAAATTGAGGTTTGGGATGTGTTTTTGTGTTATCGAGGTCAAAATGGAATTCCCAGACCGGGAATAGTTCCGTTATGTCATTTATGACTTGCTCGTAAAATTTGGTGTCATTCCGAGTAGTATAGGTATGTTTCGGCATGTTAAAAGTGAATTCAAGAACTTAAAGTCCTCAAAGTTGATCCAATAGGTTTTGGGGTACGATTTTTAGATTTAGCGTTGTTTCGGACGTTCTGAAGGCTCGGGTGAGTCTGTATTGTTATTTAGGACTTGTTGGTATTTTTGGACGGGGTCTCGGGTGGGCCTGGATGCCATTCAGACATCGCGCGAGGCAAAGACTAGCCTTAGAAAACTACTGGTGCACTAGATCTGGTGCGACTGCACCTACGGAGGACTAGCCGCAGGTGCGAGACCGCTTCTGCGGTCCCAGCCTCACAGGTTTGACCTCAGAGGGTGTTGCCCAGTTCCGTAGGTGCGTTCTCCGTTCCGCAGGTGCGTAGCCTGGCCCCCTTCCCATTTTTCGCAGGTGCGAGATTTTTCTCACGGATGCGGTCCTCAAGCCACATGTGCGAAAAACCTGAAGGCAGTGAGGTTGTTTAATATACGGGACTTAGTCATTTTTGAACCATTTTCTTTCATCTTGGGCGATTTGGGGAGCTTACAAAGGAGAGATTCGACCTAGGAACTGTAAGGTAAGTAATTCCTACTATAAAGTGAGTTTATTACTTGAATTTTTGGTAGATTAACACATTAAATTAGTAGAAATCACGGGTCTATAGTAAAACCTAGATTTTTGATAAAAATAAGAAATTACCAAGGAACTTGTTATGAAATCATGCAAAAACTATATAATATTGATCCTTAGGTTATGGGTGATTATTTCCCATGAAAATTTCTGGAATCCGAGCATGTGGGCTCGGGGGTGTATTTTGGGATTTTTGCAAATTGGGTTGAATTAATCATTTAAATAGGAGAATTGTGGACTTTTGGGCTTAAATTGATTTAATTATGTGATGTTTGGCTAGTTTCGAGTCCTATGGCGACGAATCTGGAGTTGAAGGCGCGTTCTTGATCGTGAAAGGTAGGCTTGACACAAGGTAAGTCTCCTTTCTAACCTTGTAAGAGGGAATTGTCCCTGTAGGTGAATATAACGAATTACATGCTATTATTTGTGGGGGCTACACATGCATGAAATGACGAGAGTCCGTGCGTAGCTACTATTATGTTATGTCGGGTAGCTTAGGATTCACAAGCATGATTTATGTGCCCTATTTAAAATCTTAACGATAATTTAGGTTGCCGAATATAATTGAAATACTAAGTGAACATCTAGAAGGTTACATTTCACAATTTAGATTATTGGTCATTTGTAAAATTATTCTCTATTAAGTTCCTTATTTTCTGTTAATTATGTGTATATATACGGGTACCCGCGTCGCATGTATGATTCGCGAGCAGGGTAGCCCTACTATTATGTTGGCCGCGTCGCATGTTCGATTTGTGAGCGGTGTAATAGATGCATCTATGGTTCGAGCCGTTCGACCCTTCGACAGTGCACATTTATTATTGCGTTGTATCGGTCGTACATTCACGACATGTTATGTGTTTGTTAACTGTTTGGTGTTTCTGTGATTATTTTATCTGTTGAATATCCTGGAAAAAAATGAAATTAGTAATCTGTACTATATAGGACTTGACACAGAGAGGAAATTATATGGAAATTTGATGCTCCTCTCCATATCATTTATTTATAAATGCCATTCTTGCTTAGCATATTATTTTGGCCCTAGTAAGTGTCACGTCTACCTCTTGTCACTACTACTTCGAGATTAGGCGGGATACTTACTGGGTACATATCGATTATGTACTCATGCTACGCTTTGTACTTAATTGTACAGGTTCTGAGGCAGGTACATCTGGGTATCAGTCCGGAGCTCGTCCCTGACTTATACTTGGTTTGGACTTCACGGTGAGCTACTTCTCCTGGCGATCTTCAGCAGCACTGTGGAGCCTTTCTTTTGCTATTTCTGTCTTTATTTTCCCAGACAGTAGGATAGACTTTCATCTCTTTTCGTCTTACTCTACTAGATGCCTGTAGACTTGTGACACCAGTTCCTGTCACACACGTTAGTAGACATTAGTTTTGGGATGTAAATATCAAATTATGACTCTTATGGCTATTTCTGCTTAAGATTGTCCAAGCAATTTGTTTTTACCTAATGTCTTAAATGTAAATCAAGTAAGTGTTGGAAATGTTTTTGGTAAATTAAATGAAACCCACTAGTAGATTGATGTTGGCTTGCCTGACTACGGTGTTGGGCGCCATCGCGACCAGGGTTAGGATTTGGGTCGTGACACTGAAATCCCCTCGATTCATGGGTTTCTTCTTCGATTCCACGCCCTATCCGGCCTCATATCTCTACTGGTGTTGTGATTCTCATGCTACTTGAGGCTAATCTCAAGAGATTCGAACCAGATTTGGTTCAAATCTCTCTGTTTCCTGATTAATCCGTCTATATTCACCCCTATGTCTCTGAGTACCATTATTTTCGTGTTTTTATGGTTTCAAATCTCTAGTTCAAACCAGATTTGATTAACTTCTGTTTATCTTCATAAATATAGCTATTTTCCGTTAGAATCTTTTCAGATCTCTATAGATCTGAAGTGACTTTGTGTTTGTTTGTATTCTTCCTTAAAAGTTTTCTGTTTTGCTCTTATTGTTAACCGGTATTTATTTTACCCTAGAATCTAGGGTTTTGGTTCTAATAGATTTCTGCAAAAATGTTTTAAACGTTTAAGTATTTTTTAGCTCTGGTTTTCTTCTTTGCCTTTTCGACTGATCTTACTCGAGTTTCATCTCTATGTCTTTAAGGGTTTTCAATTATTTGACTGTTTGTTATAATGTTTTGTCTGTTTACCTAGCTCTGTCAATTAACGTATTAATTTATTTACTTGCCTAATTAGGATTTGAAATTGTGCTTTCCTTTTAAACTAGATGTTTCCTTAACAAATTTTTACCTACTCTTTCCTTATGTGTGATTCATAATTGGTGCTACTTTCCTTAATTCTCTTACTAGCCTGATTTCCGTGCTTTGATTACTAGGACCGACCTGTAATTGATCTCTGGACTTACTGCTTACTCTATTTAACCTCAATCTTGTTTGATGATTTATTCCGTGTGAGATTCTCCTTAGATTAAGGGATACTTACTTAACACTTCTTATTAATTGATTCCTGTTAGCCCTAATTGACGGATTAACTGATCTTTTTGCCTTATTTGTGTGCTATTGATTTTCCTACCTTATTTGGTTTTACTCTATTGTGTCTATAAAAACCTTTCATTGTTCTGATTTCAAACACGCTCACACTTACACTTGCACCTACCTACACATACATACGCACTTTACAACTTCTTTAATGAACAATTCTTATAATTCAAAAACTCCAAAAATTGTCTGTTCTCTCATAAACTTGAGTTTTTTCTATAACTCAGATTTGCTGCACTGTTGCCGGCTGAAAGCCAAGGCTAGACTGTTTGGATTCCAATTGCCATCACATTCATGTTTACTTTCTTCCTAACTGGTATGCCTTAACCCTTGTTATCTTGTTTTGTTCTATATGTTTATTTCAAACCTCAACATGCTTATGTTTGATATATTAATCCTTTCTATTTCATTCTCAACTGCTATGCTTTAGTTCTTGTTATCCTATTCCTCGTCTATGTGCGTATGTGGTTAGTTATTTCAACCTCAGCATGTTTCTATTTTATTTATGGTTCTTGTTTACTTCTTTCCCAACCGGTATGTTTTAGTCTCTGTTATCCTATTCAATTCTATGTGCTTATTCGTATAAGATCTCAACATGCTTCTATTTGATATATGCGATTATGATTTCACTTAATGACAAGGCTAATTAGGTTATCTCTAATAATGTGAAACCCTGTATAACCAGTTGTATGTTCCATGTTCTGCAAGCATGTAATATGTTGTCGATTCTATCTATTAGTTCAAGTCTCCTTGCTCTTTTGTGATTGCTTTAAGTACTAGTACAATGTCTATGTTTGAACCAATACCAATCAGTTTGAACCATATGCTAAATATGGATTTTGTTTGTTCTAGGTGGAGTTCTGTTTGCAGTCCTGTAATTTGAATCTGTTTGCCCCCCTAAAAATTAAACTATTTTTCTAAAACTGTCCCCCTACCCTTCATACATTGTTTTCAAATTCTACTCTTACACTCCGTTTGGATCACTGTTCCCCGTCGTTTTATAATGTATCGTATTGCACTGTATTGTATTGTACCGTATCATTTTATGAATACAATATTTGGATAGAATGTATTATTTGTTGTTGTTAAATAACATTTTTCTATTTGATTTTACTGTATCGTACTGTACTATAATTGATAAGTTTACTAAAATACCATCATTTTTTTTAAATGTTTAATTTATCAAGAATTACACATAAAAATTATATAAGAAAACCCATTTCTACTAATTTATCACTAATTATGTCTTATAGATAAATTAAGCAATTAAATTCATACAAATTCAATCGAAATTAGTTGAACAAGATAATGGTATTACAAATAATAATAAGTACACTATATTCTTAATTAGATCATAATAATAAAAATTTAAATTTTTTTAAGTAGACTCGGTTCAGACAAAAGTAAAACAAAACCTTTACCTGAAGAGTATGGAGAAGCGGCAGAAAAACAAAACGAGTTTTTCACGTACATAGGTTATATTTGGGATGCTGTCTTTGAGAATTTATATAGGTTATTAGACTTCACGTAGAATTCTATTATAGATTCTATGAGAAAGAGACTTTGCAATTATTTAAAATAAAAATAAAAAAGGAAAATAGTAAAATAGAATTATAAAGTAATAAGTTATGGCATAATTAGAAAGAAAAATAGGAAACAATCCCACCACACCAAATCGGTTGTTTCAAAAAATGGGACTTTTCATTGTTCCGGAACAAAGGATTTAACAATACAATATAACCAATTTTAACTAAACAATCAAAACAAATATTGTTCCGGAAAAATAATACAATACCGTACAATGGGTAACCACCATCCAAACAAGTTGTTAGTTATCTAGGGTCCTACCACCCCTAGTGTGAGCACTGCCTAGGGCCCTTGAGACTCCTTCAAACTTTGACACATTGGGGCTGGTCTTCCAACCTTTTTACAAACTACTGTTTTTCTAAGTAAGGTTCTGGTGTGAGCATTGCCCGTGGTCTGTGAGGCCTTTGGGAACTTTGACACACCAGAAGCCCAAATTTGTGTATCATGAGTGGACCACCACTGTGCTTCAGATCTACTTTACTTGAAGGCCTAGTTCTCAGGTTATATTGGGCCTATGAAGGCTCCATATAATGTAATAAATTTTGGTATGTAATTTATTTGTTATTGGGTTGTAATAATGTAATAACCTATGCAATAAANTTTAAAAATTGGGGGGGGGGGGGGGGGGGTTATATATATTTGTTTAAACTCGAGTAGAAATCATGCCTACAGGTTATTGTGTTATTATATGAATGTTGTTGTTGGTCTAGAGATCCTGCCTATAGGATGTTTTCTAAATGTTTGTGACTCCGAATTTTCCCATTTTTTGGCATATTAGACACTGCCTATAGGTTTTCTGTCAATTCTGCATTAGAATCCATGTTCATAGAATCTACACATATTTCCAATCTCAATGTGCATTAGTGATCATGCGTATAAGACCTTATTTGTGTAAATTATTAAACTTGCCTGGCAATTTGTTTAAAGTTTTTGCCCACATAGATTTCATGCCGATATAAAAACTCAGCTTTCTTCAATCTAGAAATCGTGTCTATAAGGTTTAAAACTAGTAGAAATCATGCCTATAGAGCAAAATCAGTTGGTAAATTTAGAATCATGCTTGTAATCGGTTTCAACACCTAGAAATCATGTCTATAGGAGTTAATTAATTCCGAAAATTAGAAAGCATGCCTATAGGATCTAAAGAGATAAAATCTTTTTTCATGAGTTAAAATCAATAATTTGCTTAGAAATCATATTATAGGTCTTTAATCAACCTGTAGATATCATGCCTATAGGATTTTTGTTAATTAGTTCTAGTTATCACTTAGGCAAACCTGTAGGGTTATTAAGAATGCTGGCCTTAAAACTGTGATGTCTTGTTGCCTGAATATGCCTAGATTTAGAACTTAATCAAATCAGTAGGCAAGCCAGTAGGTCCCAATGCTCGTTTTAATAAACTGCTTTCTTATATTCTTATCTGCTTATCTCGATATCCTGCCTATAGGATCCTAAATCAGTAAAGTTGTATGTTTTAGTTGCGTGCATGTGTTGTCTACCCGTGGAGGTTAACATGAGCCATTATTTGCCCCTTATATGATAGTCTTATCTGAATTTTGTTTATCGCCTAGCTTTTTCTCATTTTAAGCAACATAGGTCATTCTAGAACCACCCTAAATAGAGGTCTTAAATACCTCCAGGACCATAGGTAAGGGACGAGTAGTGTACGCATAAGGCACGAGTTAGAAGCTACTAGAACGCTGAGGTAACCACTGAAAGATAGTAATTGGGTAGCAAAGGAGATGATGACCCGTGCGCTAATACTATGTTTAGCACCCCAACTTGGGAAAAGCTACCAAGTATTGCATGGAAATGATCCTATTGGCTAAAAAAACCTAGGATCCCTTTAATCTTGCTTAAAGTAATGTATAGTTGCCCAAGTTGCTTTATTTTCCTTTAAGACTAATTCGCTTAATTAAGTTTGGCTGGGACCCACCGTTGTGGACCTTGATGGGTGCCTAACACCTTCCGCTCAAGGTAATTTCGAGCCCTTACCCAATCTCTGGTGATGCAAACTGGTTTCATGAGTTATTTGCTCTAGGTTCCCTAACGCACCTTAATCCGTTAGGTGGCGACTCTTCAAATCCCATACCCCATCCCAAAAGGAAGGGAGTTGTCCCACAAATGTCGAAACCTGATTTCACGAGGAAAAACGGGGCGTGACACGTACCATAATCTTGCCCGTAGTGTACATCTCTACTAATCTAAGCTAGCCAAGTCTAGGAAGAATTAGGACTTTATGGGTTGTAATGTAGGCTAAAGGACGGGTAGGGTACATTTATAAATAGTGACTAACCCTCCTAAGTACTTTTAATACACTCGATAATCGGGCACATTTTCTTCAACCAATTCACTTGCCACAAACCATACAAAACATAGCCCCTTCTTCAATTAAACACTTCTACATCCCCACTAGCACGGATTAGTAAGACTAGGAGGTATGTTTTATTTTTCTTTTCTTCTTGACTATCACATTATTTATATTTGTTTTCTTTGCAATTTTCCTTTCTCTTTCTCTTTTTGTTTTTCTCTACACACACTCCATACATTAAGGTTCATCAGCTTGTGGAATACACAACTTTAGTGCACCTTATGGGCCATTCCATGATTTCACTCGAAAGCTACTTCTCAAATCTCTCACTTTACATCTTTTAGCGCCTAAGTTCCTTCGTAGGTAAATGTTCAACAAGCTCAAATTAAAGACCAAATAGGGACACGACTTGTAGTGCGGGTGCCAAAGAAAAAGGTCTATAGGCTCAAAAGAGATAGCAACGGAAAATCTTTATTTGTAAGTAACAAGCACATCAATGGTCATGTAAAAAACACCTACGTCATCTACTGGACTAGCACAACTTAATGATTTCGCTTTGATTAACACATGGGGGAAGTTCTACAATACAAATATAGCACAAAATAACACAAATCCTCACACCCACATTATGCATGGCTCAATCAAGATGGTTTTGTTAAACGCTGAAGTCAAGCAAGCACATATAGTTGAGAAATTTTAAGCAATAATTCACTAGGTGACATACAAGTCAAACATCTGAGAAAAACATAAAAAATTAGGCTATTTATTTTACTTAGGTATTACAATATAAATCAAATATACAAGAAGACATAGCGCATGCCATAGCCTAGTGTGCCAGTACCAAACATGTCAATAGGGATCTCAGAGCAACTCAGTTTTCTTCTTATCCTACACCTAAAAAATAAAATACCCGGTTCAAGCAACACCCTTGGAAATGATCTAGTGCCGAAAGAAAAACCAAGGGATCCCACAAAGCCGTCTAATAAAACAAAAGAAATATTTTTGGGTGTTTTTAATCGGACGTTAGTCCCTCATGAAAACTGACCAAAAGATCCATCATTGGGTAAAGTCCGATCTTTTTCTGATTTTTTTTCTATTTTAATTTTTTGAAAGCCTACTACTCTACTAGACTACTTCTAACTATGGGTTATATAAAAAAAATAATGAGAAAATATTTTTATACAATTACACTCAGGAAAAACAATTTCCACCCCACACTTATGACATACATAGTCCTCGATGCATGATCATATACAAAAATATTAAACAAGTATGAAAACAAACAAAATAAAACACTAAAAATAAAAACAAAAATAAAAATAATAAAATAAAATACATGTTGTCTTGCCTCCCAATAAGCTCCTTATTTATAGTCGTGGCACGACTCTACTACTCTGCTCAGGCTGTGCGCTTTTGCTTCCTCCTCTTTCCATGGAATTTTGCCTTCTTGCGCGCTCTAAGATGCTATCCTCTTTCCTCGCAGTCCTTTTTCTCTTTTACGTTTACACATTCATCTCACAACACCATTTCTTCTAACTCGATTTTCTTTTCCATGCCAATAAGCTCCACATATGGACCTTGATCTATCAAATTTTGTCATGCCCCGACCTCGGGGAACGCCACCTGCGCTCTATTGAGATAACCCGGTCGAGCAAGCCTACTTGATGCCTGCTACCCACCCTTACCCATGATCAATATAAGAACCAATAACAAGAGATATTTGTGAGAAAAGTAAAGTGTTCCGCATTATTTTTCCATTACCGAAAAGAGATTCACTCTTATAATTCCTAAAATATCACAAGTTTATAATTGCAAGAGAAAACATGTTTGCCAAATACCAACACTTCTAGTTCATTACCCAATATCAAAAACCACCCAATTAATGTCTACGGAGCCTCTTAGTACAACAAAAGAGTAATATGGAAGTGTCGGCGACAAGTCCCCGACTATACCTTACAAAACAAAATACAACGTCAAGTGACATAAGGCCCAAAACAGAGTAGAGAGAGTGAATAGAGAGTGACTGCTACCGGAGATCAAAGACGCCCGCTGATGAACCACATGCATCCATTAAAGACGCAGTGCCCTCGACAAAAAGGACGTTAGTACATATGGAATAGTACTAATATGTGAAGCTAAAAGTTCTCTTTCGAAATAGAATGCTAATATATGAAAGGGAAAACCATGGAAGCAGAAAACAACAATCAATGATATCCAAATGCCGAGTTAAAACAAAATAACTTTCAAAATAGGGAAATAATATTATTTTTGGTTGGGAGATCATTAGCACTTATATGCCACTGTATTTTTAACACGGATTTCGATCACGACCTATCGTCTAGGCCATCTCTCAACGAACAATGTGGATTGACATGTGATGTGAAAGAAAGGTGTTACAAAGAGCAAGAACCACCATGCAGGCAACTTGGTGTCCGATCACCACATGACCGGCTAGGTCATCTCCCCACATGTGTCGTGTGAGTTGACATCAAATTCGGGGCTATCAACAATCTCATCCCAATCAAGGGGAATAATCTCAATACATCAATTTCATCCCAGATAAGGAAAATAAGCACAATTCACTCCTACACTAGCACATGAAGTTTCGGGTGTGTTCTGTTATGAACCACCTTTCCTCAGCTCGTTAATGATACTCCCAAAAGTATTTTTGTTTTGCACACAAAGGAAACGGAAATTCAATTACATTCACCTCATAACCTTTCACACCATATATAGTTTCACTGGTACTTTCAACCACTCTTAATATCACTATTTCATTTGCACTCTTGGCCAGTCATATGATTCTTCAATCCAGGCACGGTGGTAGTAACTCATATTCCACACGTTCATTTCATTAATTTCCAGGATAACCATCATAAACTTCAACATATAGATCATTCCGGAAATAATAACTTTAAGTTCAGCAGCACTGATGGCTTTAAACACAAAATATATCTTTCCAAAGTTTGGAACAAAATGACTTGTAAAAGCAAGTTAAAAACCATAAATGAGTAATACACAATTTTTGATGTCACGACCCAAAATCCATAAGTTCGTGAAGGCGCTGGACATCACTGTCAGGCAAGCCAATCATTAATTAGTTTAAAATAAATTCCTGTCTCAATATTTTCAAAATCATTACCTTTTACTTTAATACATAATAACTAGATGAAATACATTTAAGTAAAAACAACAGTCTATTTTCCACTTTAATAAAATACATCCCAGAACCCGGTGTCACTCGTACATGAGCAATTTCTAAGACTTTTTACAAAATGCTACAAAGCTTGTCTGAAATACAAGTTGGACAAGGACTTTAGAATAAAAATAATTACAATACATAGAGGAAGACACTGCTGGTTGCGGATCGCCTCCGGATGATGCAGCTTGCCTAAGTCTCCAAACTAGCCTCATCGCTATGAAAGTACCTACGCAACAAAATGCACAGCAAGTGTAGCATGAGTACGAAAACAACGTGTACTCAGTAAGTATCCCGCCTAACCTCAGAGAGGTAGTGCCGAGAGGACGAATTAGACGCTTGCTATAAGTCAGTTAAATATAATCAAGTAAGGTGCTAAGCATGATTATCATAGGCAATTAAATAATAATCAGGAATAAGAAAATATTAACTTGTTTCACATTTAACACATCAATTCTACTTTATTTTTAACTTGGCAATTCAAAACTCCTTAGGCCAATAAGCATGTATAAATCACAGGAAATACGCACCATTTATCATGCTCAAACAAAATGCCTAGGGTCGAACGGCGCAGACCAACAATAAATAAATTATGCACTGCCGATGGTCGAACGGCTCGAACCATAGATGCATCTATTTTCCCCGCTAGTGAATCGATCATGCGACGCGGCCAACATAATAATAATAAGGCTAACCTGCTCGCGAATCATACCTGCGACTCAGGTGCTCATAGGTACACGTATTCACATAATAATCCATATTTTTATCAAGAAAACAACTTCTCAAGAAAATGATAAAATTCTCTTTAGGTGAACATGAAGATAGGTTTTTCTCTAAATTTCCCAAATTTTCCCAAAATTTTCATGTTCAAGTCAATTTAATAACCTTGTATTTAACTTGAAAATAAGTATAAACAACTTACCTTGTGATCCTTGATGAAATTCCCTCCTTGAAGCTCCTCAAAATCGCCCATACAAAATGAAAATTGAAGAAGAAAGGTCCAAATTCCCGTTTAAAAACAATCTGCCCAGGCCTTAATTCCGCACCTGCGGTTCCGTAATCGCACCTGCGCTTCCGCAGGTGCGCCCAATCTCCCGCACATGCGGCCTCCTAAGCTCCAGCCCAAACTCGCACCTGCGGCCAAAGCCTCGCAGGTGCGGTCACACCAGATGACAGAAAACTTCAGCTTTCTTCAACTTCAAATATTGATCCGTTAACCACCCGGAATCCACCCGAGGCCCCCGAGACCCCGTCCAATTTCACCAACCTGTTCCAAAACAAAATGCGGACTTGCTCGAGGCCTCAAATCACATCAAATAACATCGAAACAACAAATTGCACTAAAATTCAAACTTTATGAACTTAGAAATTTCAAATTTCTACATCCGACGCCGAAACCTGTCAATTAACATCCGATTGACCCCAAATTTTGCACACAAGTCATATTCGACATTACGGACTTGCTCCAGCTTCCGGAATCGCATTCCGACCCTGATATCAAAATTTTCACTTCTGGTCGGATTTCTCAAAAACCTTCAAATTTCTATCTTTAGCCAAATGACTTCAATATAACCTAAGGACATCCGATTTAACTTCCGATCGCGCCCCCAACTCCAGAATCACCATACAAAGCTATTCCCAGACTCAGAATCCCAAACGAACATCAATATCTCTGAAATGCGCTTCAACCCAAACTTAGGAAATTACTTCAAAAATGCTGACTTCCACAATATACGCCGAAACGTTCCCGAGTTATCCAAAACCCGATACGGACATACGCCCAAGTCCAAAATCATCATACAAACCTGTTGGAACCTTCAAATCCTGATTCCGAGGTCGTTTAATCCAAATCCCAGTCTTAGTCGATTCTTCCAAATTTAGGCTTCTGAAATGAAAATATTTCCTTTCAATTTGACTTTGAACTTCCCGAAATTAAATTCCAACCACACCTACAAGTCATAACACCCGAAACGGAGCTGCTCATGACCTCAAACTGCTGAACGACGTGCTAGAGCTCAAAACGACCGATTGGGTCGTTACATTCTCCCCCACTTAAACAGACATTCATCCTCGAACGTACCAAGAACTTCCCTTGAATTATCTAAATCACTGTGTAACACTTCGTGTACGTGCCCGTTCTACCACAGCCCCGTTGAGCACATTAGCTTGATCAAATTTGAAGATATCCTCTTTTACCCATTCAATAAGCTCAGAACCCGGTTCTAACACTTGAAATTCTCTGCTAGGCCTGTTGCCAATATCTAAAAACCATACCAATTACCCCACGAGGTACCAGGACATGACTGCGTACCTTTGCTGATTTAGCATCATGCACCGCATAATTCACCATCTAACCACAATGACATTCCCTGAACCTTAATAGCCAAAATTCCACGAATCTGATGCTCCTATTGCACCTTATGATATATATATACATCCTGCTATAATGATAGCGATACCACCACAATGGAGAAGTTGTGCAGAAATTCTAACCAACTGCAGAGTTAACCAAACATTGAAATCTCTCCCTTTTGACTAAAATCATCCTCATTACTAACCAAATACTGACAATTGTCCTGTAATATACTTCGCATAGTCTTATCACACCGATCCCAGATTTATAATTCTCGTCTCACCCAGTATGAACTGCTCAGACAACCAATCACCCCAGACACGACCAATAGTCTCACACGATGCCACAATGCGCCAATACGCCACAATTCGAACATGACACATAAGGAAATGACTCAGGAAGGGACTACTCAGCTCACGCTACAAATATGAACTTTCCTTTGAGTATTGGGAGTAAAACACAAGAAGAATAATTATAGGAGCCCTACTCAACATCACATTGTTGCGGCGTGCAACCCGATTTAAATAACATACCCGTGGCGGCGTGCCACCCGATCCCATCATAAGATTTTCATAAGGAAATATATACGGAGCTGAATTGCTCACTATTACCAATTACTGAATATCGTTCACAAGCACGCTAAGTGCATAATACCATTTTGGGGAGACCGATAGAGCCATATGCTACAAAACTCAAGCACAACTGAGGTGCGATATATAATCTGAATATCGAGGGCCATTCTTCTCACATAACCCCATCACTCCGCGGAATCTCATCACATAAGAAATTATCAAGTTGTTTCATAACTCACACAGCACGATAATAATATACCTGAATTTGACGAAGACGGAACAACGTCTAATATTCCAACACATTTCCTTAAGGAGCGCTATACAAAAATGAACATACTTGATTCACATGGAGCCCACAACCACATTGAATCCATTCACAACCCTCAAGTTGATTCCGCTCACACTACACTAGGCTAATAGCTTCACCCGAGTCCATAATACCCCAATTCCTCACATAATACACAAGAAAGAAAATCATAGCCGGGACAAACACCCCACAATCCACAATCAACTGAACCGTATGCCTTCCAGGCATCAATTCTCAATTAAGCAATATTATACTCCTTTATACTTGGTCTAGTTCTTCAACCAATCAGGTGACTACATGTCACACTTATACAATCTTCCCGTGGTCACACTCCCACGACCTTCCACGGGGTAACAAGTCTGCACATTCCCACCACTGACCACACAAATGCCGCAAAATACATCAAGAACCCATGACCAAGGTACAAAGCCTCTTTCACTGAATATCGATCTCAGGTGACACTAAAGATACACCAGCTTACTCTGAACTCCCAAATCACTTCTCTTGCTCATCCGAGATCATGGCATCCTTGTTAATTTCGAACCGCAAATCATGATTCTTACTTCCAGTTACATACTGCTTACTGCATCTATCATGCCAATATGGAATAGCATAGGAATTCCATCATAACTCCTGAACCACTAATAGGGTGAACACTTCATCATATAGAATCCTTTTACTTACATCAATTCATGAGAGCCATAACAACACACAAGTGAATTCTCACAATCACAATACATACAAATCCTTAAGTAGTGGTCTGAACCACTATAAACCTCTAGGGATCCGCCTACACCTGACAGGCCATAACACTTGAATGCTTCCAAATGAAATCTATTAGGATGACCGATAAGCCCCACACGCATCTGCACATACCATACACATACTCAACCACGCCGAAGGAATTGATCACTGTCGTACATGTGCCATTTCAACCATGGCTAACAAATCTATCTTCTTTTAGTCATCTTTAATTGCCTTAGAGATAATAGTAACTTCCTTAAACTCATAGCAAACTCAATCCTCACTCATCCCAAGTGTCCTTGACTCACGAGACCATGCTGTCTCAATCTCGCGAATCGTCTCATACCCTCCTGATAATCTCTCTACACCCCGGAGTTACTCCTCTCACTTTCCCAATACTATCCTGCACGCTGAAACATATCACAGAACACTCCAACCATTTTCCTTTTCTCAGAAATTATGCTGCCAAAAGCTCGATTCTTAATCATACTGCTGCCTTTAACCCTTAAATACCGCATTCTTCACCTTTGGATTCACTAGGACCGCTATCAAGAGTAACCCACTTTGACTGGCTCCGAACACAATCAACTCCAAGGCTCTTCTAGCACATGAACATCCTCTCACTGAAGTACGTGACTGAGTCACTATCCTTACCACTCGCCTATGCCTTACGCATAACTCCTGAATCTTTCAAAGCCTAACCCTGGTCAACTAGGGCCAACTTTGGCACACATTCATCAAATCTCAAGCACAATCACCTTTTTGCTCCTTTCCCTTAGTTGTGATAACTTTCCAATACGCCGACAATCCGCAACCCTCATGAGAAGATAATCCTACAACCCAACTGTAGGCGGTGGGACTCCCCCACTTAGCCTGAAGCTACTATTGCGCCACTCTAGACCCTGCTGAGATCCTTTCTCCTTTGTTGACATGATTTTGCCCAACAAATCGAACAAATTCTTCCGAACTCTCCTGTTAGCATTCCCCATATACTCAAATTCTCAAGCACCATTCACACATTCTTCCTCCTACCGAATAGCCACTGGGATCCCTCACAAAAACTTTCCAACCACACAACCGCTAACCTACTCACGGAAGATAACCCGCCTGTGGAAATCGCCAACTGACACCCTTCAACAACGCTGAAATGCACCCCTTTTTGCAACCTCAATACCCTATCCTAAGCCTGCTCTCATTCACCGACTTTACCCGTCCGTCCGCTCCCCATGGACATCTACCAAATGCGCTACAATAGCTTCAGACTCATCGTCACATTGCATCCTTTTTCATCCCTAACGACTCCTCCTTGTTGCATCCAACCTTCCGCCGAATAACCAACATTTCAGCTTAAGCTCGAGGACCCATTCACCGTCCCCTAAAACTCTCAAATCACTCCAAACTTTTCCTCAAGATAGGCAACTTTCTTACCACTGAACTTGTAACGACCCGACCGGTCGTTTTGCATTATCGGACACCATTTCCCTAAATGAGATTTAATTTTAAATTTATAAGTATCACGTTATTTCAAACAAGTGATAAGTAAAGTCGTGAAGGTGAGAAGGTAAACAAGTTAAAGAAAATGAGGTTGGTCAAAGTTTGACATTTGGAGATAAAATACGATGCAACCTATAGTGTCCGGTATTTATGGACTAGTTCTATACAAGGTACCACATGGCCATGATAGTAGGTGTATAAAGTGTATTAAATAAGTAGAATTTTAAGTAATTTGAGACAATTCTTAATTATGCGGGTAATTAGTTAATTATCGGATAGCGGGATATTACCTAATTAATTAATTAATTATTGGATAAGATTAATTTTATCTCCACCCCACGTGGCAGCAAGCACTTCTTGGGGAAGTGACTCTTAGTCAACTTTCATTAGGTGGCAACTTAATACATTGAGTTCACTTATCTTTGGACATGAATTTTAGTTTAAATTTGTCTTTGGACATTCAAGATTTATGTGTGAATATGTGGATACTCTACTGACCCATTAAAAGAAGAATGTTGATTTGCCTCAATTCTCTTGTTCTATGACTGATGACCGACTTAATGTGAAGCTTATACACTTCATATACATTGCAAAACGTGGTGCTCAGTTAGGTTTCACCAAGTTCTGTTTCAAGTCTTGTATACCTATAATGGTTTTTTTAGTTGGGATATGTTCAGGTGTGGAAAGAGATTATATGCATGTGGATATAAATGTTAATTGTTCTCATGTAATAATCAAACTGGTTAATTTTTGAGGTGTTCTGAAGTAGCAATTTGAGGTATCAGACATGTAATATTTTCCTACCATGTTCGATGTGTCTGCATAGCTTTGTTCAATGATGGTTGGAAAGTTTTTTGGGTCGCCTTCCTTTGTCGTGTGTTGGAGGGATTGTCAAGAGAATCGACTCAGTTTCGAGTCCTCGGGTGTAGAGTTAATGTAATTTGTTGCTTAACTGTCTTCATATGCCTACTACTTTCATCATATTCTATCATATTGCTATTGTTGGACCTTAGTGAGTGTCAAGTCGACCTCTCGTCCCTAATTCTTCGAGATTAGACGGGATACTCACTGGGTACATATATGTATATGTACTCATGCTACACTTTCTGTGCATTTTGTTGCATAGGTACCTTTATAGTACAGGGATCGACTTGGAGAGTTATACGAGCTGCATTCATCCTGAGGCATTCCGCAGCTGGCAGAGTCTCCCTTTTATGTATTTACATTTTTATCTTTATAGCCTTTGTCCAATTTGTTTCTCGGACAAGCATTGTTAATTGTATAAATTCTTAGAAGTTGCTCATGTACTTGTGTCACCGGGTTCTGGGGATGTGATGAGATATATCTTATTACAATAAATTGATTTCCTGTCGTATTATGAAATGCAGATAAAGGTAACAATTTTGAAAATGTTAAACAGGAAAGTATTTTAACTTATTGAGGGGTGGCTTGCCTGACAGTGGTGTTTGGCGCCATCATGACCTATAGATTTTGGATCGTGACAACGTGGTATCAGAGCTCTAGGTTCCCCTAGGTTTCACGAGTCATGAGCAAGTCTAGTGGAGTCTTGCGGATCGGTACGGAGACGTTTGTACTTATCTTCGAGAGGCTACGGGGTTGTAGGAGTACTTCCCTTCTTGATTCATCGTCGTGCGATTTGATTTCCTTAAGGCTTATGCCTATGTTTCTTTCTACTCAATCTTACGTGTCGCGAAGCGCTTGCTACGAATCGAGGGTTCGAGGAGTTGTAATGGTGCTACAGATATCATGCGTGATGTTTCCGTACATAGTTGATTAGGTTGTTGCTATCGACCTACAAAAGAATATTATGTTGATCCAGCTCAGTAGTTGTGTGTCTAGGAGCCTTGAGACTATGCTCAGGATGTTAATATGCTTACGGTCGGTTATCGCACGACGTTGTTATGATGGTAAAATGCTTGCCCATATGTCGGGGTGATGAATGGCTCGAAGGGAGGTCTTCTCAGAGTGGGTTTTGAGATTTCAGTTTTTGAGTTCCGACAGAGGAAAGGCATTTGGACTATGAACGATCTGGTTTGGGTTGGTAAGGCAATCATACTTGATGATAATGAGCAAGGTGGAGTATTCACCGGTGTTGTGGTATCGTTGTTTGATCGAATAGCATGCGTTAAGTTCGTCGGTGTTATAGCTCTTTGGTTGCATTGGTTAGAGTGTTGAAGAAGCGGTTTCAAGAGATCGTGGTGTGTAGTAGTTCAGAATTGAATAGTTATTTCTAATAAAGGCTGCTCGAGAAAGACGATCTTCGGGGAGTTTGAAGTCGTGTTGATCTGCTGGTTCAAGATCCATAGAGAATGATATTGAATTGAGGACGCAATTGAGAAGAATTCGATGAAGGGAGACATATGAGAAGTGTCAGGTGGTGGCTAAATCTCTAGATGCCAGGCGTCAGAGACGGAAGTCGGGTAGTTGCTTAAAGGAATGAGTTTAACTAAGGGGGATAGTGGCAGTGTAGCCTATGAGTTCAGTAGTAAGATGGTTTCCTACCTTCAGGAGGAGTTGGAGTGGTTTGAGAATTTTAGTAGACAGGGATTAGGTCCCCGAGCTCAATCTGAACTGTTGGTTATCAGCGGAAGGTTGGATGCAACAAGGAAGAGTGGTTAGGGACAAGGAAGGATGTTATATGGCAGTGAATTTGAAGATGTTGTAGTGCATTTAGTAGGTGTCCATGAGAAGCGAACAGACGGGTAAAGTGGGTGAATGAGAACAAGCTTAAGGTGAAGTATTGATGTTACAGACGGTGTGCGCCGCAACAATGTGATGATGAGTACGATTCCCTATATTTATTTCTCTTATGTTATACTTTCTGTATTCAGAGGAAAGTTCGTATTAGTTACGTGAGTTGTAGTCCCTTCCAAAGTCAATTCTTTATGTATCATGTTTGAGTTGTGGCATATTGGCGCACTGTGGTATCATGTGGGACGGTTGGTCATGTCTGGGATGATTTGTGGTTTGAATAGTTCATACTGGGTGAGACGAGGTTAGTGCATCAACGATCAGTGCGATATGATTAAGTGAATGCATAATGCATTAAAGGACAGTTCTTGTAGTTAGATGGTTGTCTTAGTCAAGAGGAAGGATTCAATGTTTGTTTAACTATGCAATTGGTTAGAATTTCTACACATCTTCTCTGTTGGGATGGTATCGTCAGCATTATAGCAGGATGTATGTGTATATCTTATAAAGTGTATTGAGAGCATCAGATTCGTAGAATTTTGGCTATTAAGGTTCAGGAAGCGTTATTGTGGTTAGATGATGGATTATGCTGTGAATGGTGCTAATCGAGCAAAGGTACGCAGTTGTGTTCTGGTACCCCGTGTAGTGGTTGATACGTTGTTCATATATTAGAAAACACACCTGGCAGATAAATTTCGGTGTTAGAATTGAGTTCGGAACTAGCTCCATGGATAAAGGACGATATCTTCAGATTTTATCCAGCTTACGCGTTCAACTGGGTTGTAGCTGCACGGGAAGGTGCACGAGGTCTGAAGCAGTGAATCCAAATAACTCAAAAGCAGTTCTTGGCACGTTCGAGGACGAACATCTGTTTAAGTGGGGGAGAGTGTAACGACCCGACCGGTCGTTTTGCGTTATCGGACACCATTTCCCTAAATGAGATTTAATTTTAAATTTATAAGTATCACGCTATTTCAAACAAGTGATAAGTAAAGTCGTGAAGGTGAGAAGGTAAACAAGTTAAAGAAAATGAGGTTGGTCGAAGTTTGACATTTGGAGATAAAATACGATGCAACCTATAGTGTCCGGTATTTATGGACTAGTTCTATACAAGGTACCACATAGCCATGATAGTAGGTGTATAAAGTGTATTAAATAAGTATAATTTTAAGTAATTTGAGACAATTCTTAATTATGCGGGTAATTAGTTAATTATCGGATAGCGGGATATTACCTAATTAATTAGTTAATTATTGGATAAGATTAATTTTATCTCCACCCCACGTGGCAGCAAGCACTTCTTGGGGAAGTGACTCTTAGTCAAGTTTCATTAGGTGGCAACTTAATACATTGAGTTCACTTATCTTTGGACATGAATTTTAGTTTAAATTTGTCTTTGGACATTCAAGATTTATGTGTGAATATTTGGATACTCTACTTACCCATTAAAAGAAGAATGTTGATTTGCCTCAATTCTCTTGTTCTATGACTGATGACCGACTTAATGTGAAGCTTATACACTTCATATAGCAATGCAAAACGTGGTGCTCAGTTAGGTTTCACCAAGTTCTGTTTCAAGTCTTGTATACCTATAATGGTTTTTTTAGTTGGGATATGTTCAGGTGTGGAAAGAGATTATATTCATGTGGATATAAATGTTAATTGTTCTCATGTAATAATCAAACTGGTTAATTTTTGAGGTGTTCTGAAGTAGCAATTTGAGGTATCAGACATGTAATATTTTCCTACCATGTTCGATGTGTCTGCATAGCTTTGTTCAATGATGGTTGGAAAGTTGTTTGGGTCGCCTTCCTTTTTCGCGTGTTAGAGGGATTGTCAAGAGAATCGACTCAGTTTTGAGTTCTCGGGTGTATAGTTTGGAGTTGCGGGCACGTTATTGGTCCGAGAGGTAGATTCGACACGAGGTGAGTCTCCTTTCTAACCTTGTAAGAGGGAATTATCCCCATAGGTGTTCTACATGTTGTATGTAATTGTTGCGGGGGCCACGTACATACCAAGTGACGAGAGTCCGTACGTGGCGACTATATTAAATATTGCTATGTCGGGTAGCCTTAGGATTCACAAGCATGCCTCTATGTGCCCTATTTGTACCTTGTATATGTGCTAGGAATTGTATAATTCTGTTGAAATGATATGGAAACGTAAGTCATTATGATTTAAATCCCAGTTGACTATCCGTGGTATTGGCACAGTCCTGTTGAGTTCACTGTTGAGTTGGTACACATATGTACTTATATATATGACTTGTTATCGAGTCAGCACACGAGTCGCAAGTATGATGCGCGACCGTGGTCAGCTTATTACTATTAATATCGAGTCAACACACGAGTCGCAGGTATGATGCGTGATCGTGGGTCAGCTTATCATTATCGAGTCAGCACACAAGTCACAGGTATGATGCGCAACCGTGGGTCAGCTTATCATTATCGAGTCAGCACATGAGTCGCAGGTACGATGCTCGATCGTGGGTCAGCTTATTATATCGAGTCAGCACGCGAATCGCATGTATGATTCGCGATCATGGGTTAGCTTATGACCTCAGTCCTTATGACCACCCTTATGAATCCGGCCGGTTGTCTTGTCCTGGTATGTATATGATCACTTGAGTTCTGAGTCACTTATAACTGGCTTGCCAGGTATTTGTCGAGAGTAGGGTAAGACACATTGGTGTTCCTTTTCAGTTATCACTTGGATTACCCTATTTGATATGCACCTGTTGTTTATTGTCTTACACCTATGTACGTAAGATTTATTTGGTACTATCTCAAAGATATGGATTTGGTAGACAATCTGAGGAAAAGAAAGTAGAAACTGTCATCTATTATGATAATTGAGGAAAAAGGGGATGAAAATAGGTATTTATGTATTTTTTTTAAATTACTCAGACTTCAGTGCTTTATATGTGTAATTTGTTGCTTAACTGTCTTCATATGCCTACTACTTTCATCATATTCTGTCATATTGCTATTGTTGGACCTTAGTGAGTGTCGAGTCGACCTCTCGTCACTACTTCTTCGAGATTAGACGGGATACTCACTGGGTACATATATGTATATGTACTCATGCTACACTTTCTGTGCATTTTGTTGCACAGGTACCTTTATAGTACAGGGATCGACTTGGAGACTTATACGAGCTGCATTCATCCGGAGGCATTCCGCAGCTGGCAGAGTCTCCCTTCTATGTATTTACATTTTTATCTTTATAGTCTTTGTCCAATTTGTTTCTCGGACAAGCATTGTTAATTGCATAAATTCTTAGAAGTTGCTCATGTACTTGTGTCATCGGGTTCTGGGGATGTGATGAGATATATCTTATTACAATAAATTGATTTCCTGTCGTATTATGAAATGGAGATAAAGGTAACGATTTAGAAAATGTTAAACATGAAAGTATTTTAACTTATTGAGGGGTGGCTTGCCTGACAGTGGTGTCCGGCGCCATCACGACCTATAGATTTTGGGTCGTGACAGAACTCATATTCTACACTGCCACTCTCCCATTTTTAGTTAAACTCATTCATTTAAGCCACTCACCGACCTTCGTCTCTTATGCCTTGCATTTTAGAGATTTAGCCGCCACCTGACACTTCTCACATGTCTTCCTCTATTCCATGATTCTCGATTGCGGCCTCAATTCAATATCATTTTCTGTAGCTCTTGAACCATCATATCACCGCGACTTCAAACTCTCCGAAGATCATCTTTCTCGAGTTGCCTTCATTAGAAATAACTATTCAATTCTGAACCACTACACACCACGATCTATGATAACCGCTTCTTCAACACTACTTCACAACACTCTGACCCAATGCAACAGAAGAACAATAACACCGGCGAACTTAACACATTCCATTTGATTGATGACGACGATATCACAACGCAGGTGAATATTCCACCTCACTCGAATACACCAAGTCTCACTACTTTATCCCCCAGACTGTAATATTCATAGTCCAATTCCCATTCCTCCGCCGGAAGTAGAATACTGAATCTCGAAATTACGCTCTGAGAAGACCTCCCTTCAAGTCATTCGTTACCCCGACATATGGGCAAGCCTCCTACCATCACACTCGCATCGCGCCTTAACCTAAGCATAACCCCCAATCTCTCAGGAACACAGCTACTGAGCTGAAACAACATAATATCCTTCTGCAGGGTGACAACAACATCCCAATCAACTATGCATGGAAAACATTACGCACCCTATTCATAGCACCATTTAAATGCCTCTAATTCATGTTTCATAGCAAGCGCTTCACGACGTATAAGATTAAGTAGGAAGAAAAATAGGCATAAGCCTTAAAGGAATCAAATCGCACGATGAGGAATCAAGAAGGGAACTACTCCTAACAACCCTGTAGCCTCTCGAAGATAAGTACAGACGTCTCCGTACCGATCCAAGAGACTCTACTAGACTTGCTCATGACTCGTGAGACCTAAGGGAACCTAGCGCTCTTATACCATGTTGTCACGACCCAAAATCCATAAGGTCGCAATGCTGCCGGACACCACTGTCAGGCAAGCCAATCATTAATTAGTTTAAATAAATTCTTGTCTCAATATTTTCAAAATCGTTACCTTTCACTTTAATACAAAATAACTAGATGAAACCCATTTAAGTAAAAACAACAGTCTATTTTCCACTTTAATAAAATACATCCCAGAACCCGGTGTCACTTGTACATGAGCAATTTCTAAGACTTTTTACAATTACTACAAAGCTTGTCCGAAGTACAAGTTGGACAAGAACTTTAGAATAAAAATAATTATAATACATAGAGGAAGACTCTGCTATCTGCGGATCACCTCCGGATGATGCAGCTTGCCTAAGTCTCCAAACTAGCCTCATCGCTATGAAAGTACCCGTGCAACAAAATGCACAACAAGTGTAGCATGAGTACGAAAACAACGTGTACTCAGTAAGTATCCCTCCTAACCTCAGAGAGGTAGTGACCATAGGTCGTATTAGACGCTTGCTATCAGTCAGTTAAATATAATCAAGTGAGGTGCTAAGCATAATTATCATAGGCAATTAAATAATAATCAGGAATAAGAAAATATTAACTTGTTTAACATTTAACACATCAATTCTACTTCATTTTTAACTTGGTAATTCAAAACTCCTTAGGCCAATAAGCATGTATAAATTATAGGAAATATGCAGCATTTATCATGCGCAAACAAAATGCTGAGGGTCGAACGGCGCAGACAAACAATAAATAAAATGTGCACTGTCGAGGGTCGAACGGCTCGAACCATAGATACATCTATTTTTCCCGCTTGCGAATCAATCATGCGACGCGATCAACATAATAATAATAAGGCTAACCTGATCGCAAATCATACCTGCGACTCAGGTGCTCATAGGTACACGTATTCACACAATAATCTGCATTTTTATCAAGAAAACAACTTCTCAAGAATATGATAAAATTCTCTTTAGATGAACATGAAGATATTATTTAAATCATTTCTGGAAATGCATTTTCCAAGTTTGATCAGATTTTAAATATCACTTATTCATCTGGAACACAATTATGCAAGGAAGGATCCATTCTCTTCTCAAATGATTAAGGAAAATAAGTTCTGAGCTTTTTAAGTATTCTATTACTAACTCGATAATATCACCAGGCTAATATCATTGATAAAATCACAAGTACAACAGGTAAGGCATGCTAGTGGGTCCTAGACTACCCGGACATGGCATAACAGTAACTACGCACGAACTCCCGTCACCTCGTGCGTACGTAGCCCCCACAAATAGTAACACATATTTAAATTGTTTCACCTAGGGGGACAATTCCCCCTCACAAAGTTAGAAAGAAGACTTACCTCGCTCCGAAATTCCATAACCGGCTTTCAAGCCCTTCCGACGACTCCACTTGATGCACAACGCCCCAAAACTATCCAAATAACCGTAAACCAATGAAAATATACTCTAATATTCGTAACCAATTCGAATTATATAATTTCCCAACTCTGCTCAATGAATTGACAAAAATGCCCTCGGGCCCACGTGCCCGGATTCCGAAATTTCTCAAAGATAAGCTCTACCCAAAGCTTTACTAGTTCAAATACACAATTTGCTCAAATATTCATGCTCGATTCGTGGCTAAAATCCAAATTACCAAATTTTTAGGTTTTTCTCTAAATTTCCCAATTTTTCCCAAAATTTTCATGTTCAGATCCATGTAATAACACATGGAAATAAGTAGAAACAACTTACCTTGTGATCCTTGACGAAATTCCCTCCTTGAAGCTCCTCAAAATCGCCCATACCAAATGAAAATTGAAGAAGAAAGGTCCAAATTCCCGTTTAAAAACAATCTGCCCATGCCTTAATTCCGCACCTGCGGTCCCCTCATCGCACCTGCTCTTCCGCAGGTGTGCCCAATCTCCCGTACCCGCGGCCTCCTCAGCTCTAACCCAAACTCGCACCTGCAGCGCCCAAAGCCTCGCAGGTGCGGTCACACTAGATGACAACAAACTTCAGCTTTCTTCAACTTCAAATATTGATCCGTTAACCAACCGGAATCCACCCGAGGCCCCCGGGACCCCGTCCAATTTCACCAACCTATTCCAAAACATAATGCGGACTTGATCGAGGCCTCAAATCACATCAAATAACATCGAAACAACGAATCGCACTAAAATTCAAACTTTATGAACTTAGAAATTTCAAACTTCTACATCCGACGTCGAAACATGTCAATTCACATTCGATTGACGCCAAAGTTTGCACACAAGTCATATTCTACATTACAGACCTTCTCTAGCATCCGGAATCACATTCCGACCCCGATATCAAAATTTCCACTTCCTGTTGGATTTCTCAAAAACATTCAAATTTCTATCATTAGCCAAATGACTTCAAAATAACCTACGGACACCCGATCGCGCTCCCAACTCCAGAATCACCATACGAAGCTATTCCCAGACTCGAAATTCCAAAAGGACATCAATATCTCTGAAATGCGCTTCAAGCCAAACTTAGGAAATTACTTCAAAAATGCTGACTTCTACAATATATGCCGAAACGTTCCTGGGTTATCCAAAACCCAATCCGGACATACGCCCAAGTCCAAAATCATCATACGAACTTGCTGGATCCTGATTTCGAGGTCATTTTCTCCAAATCCCAGTCTTAGTCGATTCTTCTAACTTTAGGCTTCTGAAATGAAAATGTTTCCTTTCAATTTGACTCTGAACTTCCTGAAATTAAATTTCGACCACACCTACAAGTCATAACACCTGAAACGGAGCTGCTCATGACCTCAAGCTGCTGAACAGTGTGCTAGAGCTCAAAACGACCGGTCGGGTCATTACATTTGAAATACTTCTCTAAAAAATCAATGCACAATTTCAACTCATGGGTAAATAATGACTCAAAACTCATTGACAACGTTTACAAAGGAGATCGTTGGGATTTACGATTGTAAAACAAATTGAAATCTTATGCTCTAGTTACAACAACCATGACCATATTTTATACCTCGCCCTCACTTCTTTAACTTCCAAACATCATCATACTTTACCAACAATAAGGGCATTTTGAAATAGAAATGATATGTATATGAGTTATATGAGTTTTAAGCACATTGGGTTTCTTCCCAAATTGAGAATAGTGAACTTTAATTTGAAACATGAATTGAAGTTATAACATTTTTAACACCTAAACCATACTCGAACACATCGCTGAAGGAGATCGTAATGAGATAGGAATAAGTGGAACACATTTTGACTATATACATCTGTCACGCCCCAACCTCGAGAAGCGCGACCGACGCTCAACCTAGTTGACCGGGTCAAGCAAGCCTGTTAGACACTTTCTACCCAACTCACTCATGATCAAGAGAAGACATGTTTTCATTATTTAGATAGTAGGAATATCATATATACATTACCAAACCATCTCATTGGTTACATCATTCTTAAGATCTAAAATACATATATTCTTATAATTCGAGTGGAACAAGAGTTCAAAACACAGCATAATCTGTTTGACTTTTCTAACAGCCATGTGCAACCCACATAGTGTCTACTGAACATCTGAAGATACAAAAGAGAGTTATGATAGTGTCGACAATAAGGTCTCGGCTATACCTCAAAACGAGATAATAATATATAAAAAAATACAATACATGACCCGGGATGAAGTGAGGCTCACCGAGTTTGCTGGGAAGAAGATGTACCACCATCGCTGATCAACAATACCTGCTATGGAACCACCTACATCCATTTAAAGATGCAGCTTCCCCCCTCGCCCTTCCTCCCCCCCTCTCTCCCCCCCCTCTCTCCCCCCCCTCCCCCCTCCCCCGCCGCAAAAGGAACGTTCGTACTGTCGAATAGTACTAGTATGAAAAACTAAAACATCATCTCAAAAGAATGAACACAATATAATAATACAAGTGGGGAAACAATCATGACTTCAATAAGAGCTTCAAACAATACTAAAACATCAAGTAAGGATCACATAAGTTCTCAAGTTAATTTCCATTTTAGTAGGTTGGGGAATCATTATTTCCAAAATACCATAAACCAAAATACCACCGTGTTCTTACACAGAGTCCGATCACAACCTGATCGGCTAGGTAATCTTATTTGATACATCAACAATAACCACAATTTCAATGATCATTTCTAGCACAGTCACCACCATGTGTGCGGCATGGTATCCGATCACAGCTCAATCGGCTAGGCCATCTCACTCGAGACATCCCCTTTTCAATCATTCATCTCACTTCATACTTCTTTCCCATCTTTTCAATACATTGCCACGAGTGGCCTCAATTATAAGTCATTCTTTTCACTTGGCCGTATTTCATAATTCCAGTTTCCCCGTTTTACATTCAACATCATTATGATTATTAATAATAAAAGGACTACCATTTAAGACATCAGTACACATCTGAGCAGTTTGGGAATCATACGCACATAGAGGCTTTTCATACAAATTGACATAACAACCTTTATTCGATCTCGACATGAAGTCTTAATATTTCTTAGCACATATTCCACATTTTGAACACATCCTAAAATGGCAAGATGACATGATAAAGCATTTATTTAGAATTAATATTGAATACGTATTCTTCAACACAAATGCATTCGGCATAGCCAATTCTATAATGACCAATTCGGGACTTAAACCAATTACATGAACACCATGGAATTTGATAATAAGAAGAAAGGGATTTAGCAAATATACCTCAATTGAGGTTCCTTTAAACTTTAAAACATTCTGAAATTCTTAGATCTTTGATCAATTTTAGAAATATGACAAGCGGGACCAAAATGTCGGAAGATAGTCATGATTCTAGCTAATTTGAGCACATTATCAAACACTAGGTGTGCAATAATAAATTTAAGGCCCTTTTACGAAAAATTTCTACCATTCCTCAACCCATTCTCTACCATTCTTAGCTCACAACCTCCCCACATACTTTAAGAATACATGCTTGCAAAAGATCAACTCCCACACTCAATAATTGTCTTTCTAATTACCCCTTTTTTAGTAGATTTTCAAAATTAAAAGCTAGGGTATAGTTCTTTTCTTTAATATGAGAACTTTCTTGATGATCTTCAAGGATTGAGCAAGAATTGTTGGATATTAGTGTGAAGGTTACTTCCCAACTCTAAAAACATTCTATCACTTTTAAAGTATAAGAAAATGCTCAAAAAAGGGTCTATGGCATATGTTTTAAAGGAATAGGATTGGGTTTAAAAACCCCAAAAATGAAGCCCTGGGACAAGATATGCGGTCGCATATGGGACCGCATAATGGTTGTGCGGTCCGCGAAATGGCCGAGAAAAATGGCCTTCAGAACTGGATGGCATGCTTCACTCTACAACCGTTATGCGACCTGCAGACCGGTTCTGCGGTCGCATAATGCACCGCAGAAACTCCCTTCGCAAAAACTCTAAGGATTATTATGCGATCAAAGTGTGGCACACTATTGGCCGCGAAACTAACCTCAAAATTAGCCCAAAAAGATGCTTCACTCTGCGGCCATTTTGCAGCCCGCAGAGTGATTATGTGACCACATAATGGGCCGCGAGAATTCCTATGTCTTCCAAATAGCTTCCTTCAATTCCCAGCATACTGTTCAATCCAAAAAGTCCGAACCACGGCGAGCTTGATTTCTACATTATTAACCTCTACGCCTACCCCGGCATTACGGAACCCCGTTTTTTAAGAAAAACTTTACGGGGACTTACATCCTCCCCTTCTTAAGATCATTCATCCTCGAATGAGGATCCAGGTTCGCCATTAGCATCTTATGCAATTCATTTTTCATACCACACACCAGCCACCCCAAATTTGACTAACTCCCTAAATTTCCAAAAGTTTCGCCAGAGTTTCCTTTGTAATTGGGCCTATCCACGTGTCCGAGAACCCCAGAAACACAACCTAAAAACATATACACAATCCAATGACGTAATGTAGCTCATTATAACACAAATCGTGGCTTCACATGCAATATAGTTAGGAAGGAGCAACTTTACAGTAACTAAACAAGTGATACAAAAATCCATAAGCGGCATCTTTATACAAAGGTTACATAACTTATACAAACAAGTAAGGATACTTCTTTTTCATCTCATCTTCGGCCTCCCAAGTAGTCTCTTCAACCTGTTGGTTCCGCCACAACACCTTCATGGAGGCAATTTCTTTATTCCTCAACTTTCGAACTTGCCTATCAAGAATGGAAACTGAACTTCTTCATATGTCAATTCTCCATTAACCTCAATGGTCTCAACCGACACAATAACTGTCGGATCCCTAACCGCCTACTTCAACATAGACACGTGGAATACTGATTGCACTAACAACATTTTGGGTTGTAGCTCAAGCTTGTACTCCACCTGACCAATCCTCTAAATGATTTTGTACGACCCGACATACCTCGGACTCAATTTTCTTTTCTCCCAAACTACACTATACCCTTCATTGGGGAAGACTTCAAGAATACCCAATCATCTTCTTTGAACTCTAAGTCTCTGCGACGAACATCTGAATAGGATTTTTGACGACTCTGAGCAGTTTTAAACTACTCATTTATGATCTTAACCTTCTCTATCGCCTGATGCACGAGGTCTGGCCCTATCAACTCAGCTTCCCCAATCTCGAATCACCCAATGGGAGATCTACATCTCCTACCGTATAATTCCTTAAATGGTTCCATATGAATACTAGCATGGGAGTTGTTTTTATAAGCAAACTCTATGACTGGAAAATGATCATCCCAGCTACACTTGAAGTCAAGAACACAAGCACGCAACATGTCCTCAAGCATCTGAATAGTCTGCTCTGCTTTCCCGTCGGTATGTGGATTTAATGTTGTACTAAGATTCACTTGAGTACCCAAACGTTACTTAAATTTCTTCCAAAATTTGGCCGTAAACTAAGCCCCTTGATCGAAAATGATAGAAACTAGAGTGCCATGCAACCTAACTATTTGCTTGATATACAACTGAGCATATTGTTCCGCTGTGTCAGTAGATTTAACTGGAAAGAAGTGTGCATATTTCATGAATCGATCCACGATCACCCAAATTGAGTCAAACTTGTGCAGAGTACACATTAACCCTACCAAAAAATCCATATTAATTATTTCCCACTTCCACATCAGAATTTCTATGTTTTGTGCCAACCCACCAGGCCGTTGATGTTCGGCCTTCACTTGTTGACAATTCGGATACCTTGACACAGAGTCCGACACATTCCTTTTCATGTCGTTACACCAATAGACTTCCTTGAGATCATGATACATCTTTGTAGAACCTGGGTGCAAAGAATACCTAGAAGTGGAAGCCTCGGTCATGATTCTTTCTCGGAGACCATCTACTTTCGGAACACATAGCCGCCCTTGGTACCTTAGTGTACCATCATCCATGCAAAGAGTAAAAGCCGTAGTTTTATGCTTATGAATCCCCTCCTTCACTAGTACCAACAATGGATCATCGTACTACTTCTCTTTGACTTCCACAACATGCAATGATTCAGACATATTTTGCATAATTACTCCTCCTTCATTAGAGTCCGCAAGACGAACTCCCAAACTAGCTAACTGGTGAACCTCCCTGGACAACAACCTTTGAAATGCCTCCAAGTGAGCCAAACTACCTATAAATTTCCAGCTAAGTGCGTCCTCCACAACATTGGCCTTCCCCGGGTGATACCGAATATCGATGTCATAATCCTTAAGTAACTAAAGCCATCTTCTCTGCCTCAAATTCAGCTCCTTTTGTTTAATAATATACTGAATTCTCTTGTGGTTTGTGAATACGTCCACATGGACCCCATACAAATAATGACGCCAAATATTCAATGCAAAAACCACCACCGCAAGTTCTATGTCATGTGTTGGATAGTTCGTTTCATGATTCTTGAGTTGCCTAGAAGCATAGGTTATAACCTTGCCGTGTTTCATTAACGCACACCCAATACCGATCCTTGAAGCATCGCAATATACCACAAACCCATACATACCCTCTAGCAGGTTCAACACCCGCGCTGTAGTCAATCTTGATTTCAACGCCTGAAAGCTACTATAACAAGCATCAGACCATTGGAACTTAACCGCTTTCTGAGTCAATTTAGTCAACGGAGAGGCAAGAGTAGAGAACCTCTCTAGAAACATCATGTAATACCCTGCTAAGCCCAAGAAACTGCGAATCTCAGTTGGCGTTGTAGGTATAGACCAATTCTTCACCGCTGCAAATCTTTTGAGGATCAACGTTGATTCCTTCTCTAGGGACGACATGACCCAAAAATGTTACAGATTCCTACTGGTGTAATCCTGTATTGCGGAACAGATATAGGCTTCGTGCCTAGCATCGCATAAATACCAAAATAAATCTCCCTGACTGGCGGAATCCCAAGGAGCTCATCAGGAATGACCTCTGGAAATTCATTCATTACTGGCACAGACTCGAGTGTAGGAGCCTCAACATCGGTGTCCGTAGCCCGAACCAAATGATAGATACACCCCTTATCAATTATCTTTGTGGCCTTAAGGTAAGAAATAAAACTACCTTTTAGCATCACATTATCCCCCTTCCACTCTACAACTAGCTCATTTGGATATTCAAACCTCACAGTTCTGGTTTGACAATCGAGCTTAGAAAAACATGAATAAAGTCAATCCATTCCCATAATTACATCAAATCCTACCATCCATAATTCAATGAGTTCGGCCACGGTGTCCCGACCATGTAGCGTGATAACATAACCCCTATAAACATGTGCGACCATAATAGACTCGCCAACCGAAGTAGATACTGAGAACATCTCATGAAGATGTTCTAATTCTATCCCAAATTCTGTAGTAACATAATGGGGTAACATATGATAAGGTGGAATCGGGATCAATATGTAACGACCCGACCGGTCGTTTTGAGATCCAGTGCGTCGTTCAGCGGTTGGGCGCCATGAACAACTTTATTTCAGGTATTGTGACTTGTGTGTATGGTCAGAGTTGAAATTCAGGAGGTTCGGAGTTAAATTGAAAGGAAAATTCTCATTTCAGAAGCCATAAGTTGAAGAAATTGAGTAAGATTGGAATTTTGAGTAAACGACCTCGGAATCAGGATTCGAAGGTTCCAGCAGGTTCGTATGATGTTTCGGACTTGAGCAGATGTCCGGATTGGGATTTGGATAACGCGAGAGCGTTTTGATGTATATTGTGGAAGTGAGCATTTTTGAAGAAATTTCCTAAGTTTGGCTTGAAGCGCATTTCAATGATATTGATGTCCGTTTGGGATTTCGAGTTTGGGAATAGCTCCGTATGGTGATTCTGGAATTGGGAGCGCGATTAGAAGTGAATTCGGATGTCCGGAGGTTATTTTGAAGTCATTTGGCTACAGATAGAAATTTGAAGGTTTTTGAGAAGTTTGACCGAGAGTTTGACTTTTTGATATCGGGGTCGGATTCTAATTCCGAAAGTTTGAGCAGGTCTGTAATGTCGATTATGACTTGTGTGCAAAATTTGGGGTCAATCGGACGTGATTTGATAGGTTTCGGCATCGGATGTAGAAGTTTGAAATTTCCAAGTTCATAAAGTCTGAATTTTAGTGCGATTCGAGATTTCGGCGTTGTTTGATGTGATTTTAGGCCTCGAGCAAGTTCGTAACATATTCTGGGACATGTTGGTATAATTGGCTAAGGTCCCAAGGGCCTCGGGTGGATTTCAGAAGGTTAACGGAATGAATTTCAGACAACAAAAAAAGGAAAATTGCAGAAAATTTCTGCTGCATTTTTTGGACAGCAAATTGTGCGTCGAAGAGCTAACTTTGAAAGCGTATATATAATAATCTATAAGTAATCAGAAAAGTTTCTAAACATGAAAGTTGTAGATCTGGAAGTCTAGTTTTCAGAACATTAAACCATTTGTCATTTGGAGTTTTGTGCAAAACGGTATGACCGATTGAAGATGGCTAGTGGGGCAGTTTCGCCAGAATTTTCTGATGCGTGGAGCCGACTTTAGAAGATCATATCTCGGAATATATAACGATTTATATGGTGTACAACCTATCAAATTAAAGGTCGTCTAGTCTAGTTTCCAAATCTTCAAACTGTTTGTTATTTGGATATTTCTACAAGGAGTTGTGGGTATTTTAACAGAAGTTTAACAAGAAAAAATTATAATAGGATGTACAACCTGCACATCACAAGTGCAAGGTACAACTCGATTAAGCAGAGGCAGATTCTTTAAACACGAATTTTGGCCATTTCTTTGATTTCTTTCATTTTGCTTGGATGATTTTGGAGAGCATTTCAAGGGGGATTTCATCAAGCATCA
>ML293494.1:25668-50849 GCA_005239495.1 Nicotiana undulata | reverse complement strand
CCGTTTTACACCAAATTTCACAGATAAGTCACATAACATATAATAAACCTGTTCCGCGCTTCGGAACCATAATACGGGCCCGGCAACACGGCTTTCACCTAATTATCCATTTTCAAAATCCTTTATTATTTTCAGAAAATAGTTTTCTATAAAAATTCATTTCTCGGGCTTGGGACCTCGGAATTCGATTCCGGGCATATGCCCAAGTCCCATATTTTCCTACGGACCCTCCGGGACCGTCGAATCACGGGTCCGGGTCCGTTTACCAAAAATGTTGACCAAAGTCAACTATATTCATTTATTAATTATCAAAACTCATTTTCATCAAATTTTCACATCATAGCTTCCCGGCTACACGTCCGGGCTGCACACGCATATCGAGGTGAGGCTAACGGAGGCTCTCGGAGCCTCGGAACACAGATATAGCTTAAATTATATAAGATGACCTTTTGGGTCATCACAGTTAAGCTGTCGGTTTTTTTTGTGTTCTAGTGTTAAACTAACAAATAACCCGAGAAATAAAAACACAGGCCCAAATTGTTAAACATAATTAATGTTGCTATTATATATTTAATGTCATATATACAGAAAATAATTAATATCAATGGGCCCCACATCATGTACGCTTTAAAGCATTGTCTGGCCTGAGGTGCATCCCATCCTGCCAGGCTACGCTATCAGGATCATCCTCATCACATCGCCTTTTTATCGGAGGATGCGCTGCAGCATGATCGTCGGTAAGGGTGGCAGACTAGGTAGAAGCAGTCGTTGGGCCAACAGTAACCTATAGAATAATAAGATATTTTAGTTTATGAAATATAAATTACTAACGTACATGTTAGCAAAAAAGTATTTTAATGGTCATACTATGGTCTTCGGGGGCTCCTGAATAAAATCATCTGTCTTCGGTATGTCACTATCGCATAATGTGGCCTCCGTGACGGGCGATGACGATGTCTTTGAAAAGATAAAAATACTTTAGATATTAGTGACTAAACAATGAGAATAAAACAAATAGAAATAATAGTAATACAAACAATATTGCACCTGTGTAGCGCCACAATGCTCTGTCGAAACATCGAGGTGCACTGGAGTAGATGAAGTATGTAAAAGATCCTCAACATCCCTCAGTCGTCACCCACTATGCACCTCTCGTGTCGGACGATCACCAACAACCTTCAATGGCTCTAAGATCAAGAAAATACTGATCCCACTCCTGTCGCATAATGGTCGTGCCCACGATCAACAATGAAGTTGACGGGGTCACATGCGAAGTCCCTGGCGACAACTGAAGGCTGCATGGCGGCATATCATGAGGAGCATCATGTGGCCTAGGGTGTTCACCCGGCTAATCATCTCTAATATCCTCCACGGGTGCCTCAACGCCCCCTTGATGGGGACCTCGTCCTCGCCGACAACCACGACCTCATGGACACCCTTTCCTCTCTAGCCACACCTGCCACGTCTACAATGTTCAGGCTCAACTGGTGGCCCATTATAGTACTCCTCTGGCGGCACATAATAAGCCTCGTATCCTAAGAGCTCATCATATTGGGCACGTCTCAATGTCTCGGCAAAAAGATCAGTAATCCAATGTGCCAAACATGTGCAAAGATGCCGCTCCCTCGCTAGTATGCTGCATCATCTGCAGTCCCAACTGGTAGAACTGATGTAAGCCAATAGCCTGCATAATATGTAAAATATTAATTACAGAAGGATAATATAACGTTATAAGTATAACAAATGACATACCAGTGCCTCATGCCTCCCGGCGTATGGAATGTACCGACCACCAGCGCGCTCAACGGGATTTCTGACGAGGAGTAGGGTAATGTTTCAATACCAACCCATATACTCAAGTTCGCCATCCGTACGCTCAGGTGGAGGGTGTGACGTAATCAGGTCATACCTCGGGTCCCAAACCTCAATTTGGGCTTCTAGCCAGGCCAAGTATGTCTGGTTAACGCTACAACGATCATCCCATTGGTAATGTGTCCTACACCAGATGGGAGGTATAGGTACAAGCTGCGGTTGATCAAACTGGCGAAGGACACGCTTGGTGGCATGATACCCGACTATATTGAGACATTTCAGTGGGAAGGAAGAGCTCCACATAGCTCGACCGCGGGAGCAATAATCGAGCAAACCAGCTATGAACGTGTCGCTGTATGGCCTCTATGAAAACTATTTATTAAACAGAGGAATCGTGAGTAAACACAACATATATAAATCCAGACCAAGTAAACTTAAGTGTATATGTACCTGCGTGGCTTCAAGAAAATCCAACAAATCCCTGTAACAAGGGAGATAATGTCGAACCTCGACCTCACATCCGTATCCTCACCTATCAACCCACCTCCAAGCTAAAGAGAGAAACGATGGAGCTAGTGCATCCGGAGCGATTGGTGGTAGATGTGGCCGGAACTACAGGAACCGTTCCCAGGCCCAAACCTAATATAGATTGTAGACATAAAATTTAAGGTATTTTTTTATTATCTATATATTATAATCATGAAAACAATTGACTATGTTTTCACCCGCAGCAGCGGGAAAGATTTGGCAGCGGTGAAGACCCGGCAAATCTTCCTATACAGGTATCCTAGAACAATTGCACCCCAGCTGTAACTAGGTAAATCATCTAGCCGCTCCTGATGATGTAGAAATCTCAAACGGACTAGGTTTCTCAATGTGTTCGGGAATAGTAAACCACCAAACATCAACAACAACAACCTCGTGTGTCGGTCGATATCCTCCGGCCGTGAATCAATTGTGAACTCTGCATCCATCGCCGCTAGATGTTTCCTGACGGGCAGTAGCTGCAATCGACTAGCCCCCACTCAAGGCAGCCAGCTCTGCTGGCTGGAAATCGGTGAGCCGCTGCAACATATGCAGGTAATCCACTCCCCTATAGTCTCTAAGAGCATGCAGGTAAGCTACAGGCAATCCATCAACTAGCAGCCCGAAAAGAACATCCACGTCCTCAAGTGTGATGCTAGCCTCGCAGATGGGTAGATGAAACATGTGCATCTCCGGTCGCTACCGCTCTATCATAGCCGTGATCAACACCCAGTCGAACTTTAACCGGTCAATTTCTATGATCCTGTAGTAACCCATATCCTGAAGGCGTCTAACTATACGAGGATGGAGTGGGTGGTCCCTAATGAACTCCCACATATCGTCTATACGTCTATGGAGGAATGTCTTGGACAGACACTACCCATCCCAGATGTATGAAGACCTATGGTTGCCTTGTAGCAACAGTAGCTCTCGAGATGCAGGTCCGGGATGCATAAGAGGAACCTCTGTGACGATGTCTGTAAATTGAACAATATTAATTAAAGTATTTTTTGATTTAATTGCTTAACATCTTTAAATATATTGCAATATCTTTTATATTAATATTTAATCGATATTTTAACTATATTATTGCTTAGGTTGATACATTTTCTATATTATTATTTTATATCTTATTTTATATCTTATTTTATTACATTATTTTATATGTTCGTTTATTCTTTTATATGTTAGTTTATTATTTTATATGTTTATTTTTTTATTGTATATGTTAGTTTATTATTTTATATCTTTGTTTCTTACTGGCTTATTTTTGGATATAATAGAATTAACTAATTAATTTTCATAACTATACATGATATAATTAATAAGTATTCATATAAAAATACTTAGTTTTACAAATATTGTCGTTTTTTCATATATTTTCTTCCTAAAATTCGAGAGAGTTTGTGTTGAACTATCATCTTTTTTTCAGATATTTTTTGGGGTTAACAACTAATTAAGTGATTAATTTCAATAACTACAAAGATAATTTAGTACTTATTCATATAACAGATACTTAGGTTGATAAATTTTCTATGTTAATATGTCATATGTTAGTTTCAAACATTTTTCACTAAAGTAACACTATTCTAAATGGCCATGAACAAATTCAACTACCATTAAATAAAATTTATTATCATTTCTACAACGCTAAAGGGCACTACATTTTACTACGCTAAAGCGCACTACATTACAATTACGGGTACTCGATTACAATTATGGGCGCAACATAACACTAATGGGCACTAAACAACAATAAAGTCACATATTAATATACGTACAACAATAAAATCTAAATAGCATTAATTATTCATAAACTAACAATTTATCTATTTTACTAATTTTTAGCACATAAATAATCTAATCTGGATAAAAAATAATAAATTAATTTAATCACAAAACAATCACGAAAAATCATATATCAGAGTAAAAAACAACTAATAAACATGTTTTTATTACAACTAATAACAATAATTATTCCTAAAATAATAATTTATCTATTTTACTAATTTTTTGCACATAAATAATCTAATCCGGATAAAAAATGACAAACTAATTAAATCACAAAATGATCACGAAAAAATATAGACCACAGTAAAAAATAACTAATAAGCACTTTTTATACATGAGTTCTACCAAAAAGTAAGTCGGAATACCTCGATTTAAAAATTTTTAATAGGGGAAGATTTGATGATGCCGAAACGAACAAACCACTATGTGATAACGCCTTAGATCCGGTGTTAGCTTGCTACAATAGGAGAAGATACACTTTTTTTGGGACGGGTGGGCTCCAATAGGGGGTTTTTTGCTTTAAAAATGGGGGGGGGGGGAAGACCGCTGGAATAGGGTTTGGGCGAAGTGCACTGGTTTTCTGGTCGGGGAAGATGGAGGACCGCTTTTATAAGTAGGTATAGCGCATGTATACAGGGCGCTATACTATAGCGCGTCCTATATGTGCGCTATACCTCCCACCCTTTTGAGTTCAAATATAGCATAGTAATTCGTCGCCCTATACCTTAACGGACAAATGTTACGTTAAGGTATAACGTGGTGAATAACCACACTATATATAAGATGGTACTCAGTATATTTTTACCTATTTGCGTCGCTTTGAGTCCAAAAAAATCACACTTTTGTTTTGGACTCCCTAAACAAGACTCTCAAACCCCTTATGGATACATTAGAAAAACTACTAAATGAGAGAAAGGATCCTCAACTTATAGAAGTAAAAACATTTTCCTCCAAAAAAGGACTAGCAAAATATGAGAGATTTATAATTTCCTTCATGAAAAGTGAAAATGCAATTATGGTAAATATATTGTCCTTTCTTTCAAGAGATAGGAAAACCAAATATGATAAGACAATCAGAACAAACACCTAAAAGAAACACCCTCAACACCCTCGAGTCCTAAGCTGAACCATACCAACAAGTCCATAACACTATACTAACCAATAAGAAGTCTCAAATCATGAAAGGGACGCTAAAAGCCAAAATAAAGGATTGGATTGTTACAGTGATTTATTTTTCAATTATTAGTCCAATCTTGAGCTAGTGTTAAATTGATGAGAAGAAAGAAAAGTTACTGCAATCGCTAGCATAGAGAGAGAGAATTGAGAACTCAACTTTCTTCATTTTGATTGAAAAAGAACTCTGATGAATTACAGAGGAAATGTCGGTTATATACAGTAACCAAACTAACTTTATAACGATGATTAACTAACTACCAGTATAACTAACTTGGGTTAAGTTAAACTAACTATACAACTTCTAAGGCACCTTAGTGCAGGTGCTTAATACCTCTACACCCCTCCCTCAAGCCAGGGGGAAATGAAGATGTTCTTCATCCCTAACTTGGACAGCAAATAGTGATGTTGAAATTTTCTAAGGCCTTTGGTTAGAAGATCAACATGCTTCTCAGAAGATGCTAAGTATACATTTTTCACGAGACCCTGAAGAATCTTCTCACGAATGAAGTGGCAATCAATGTCGATGTGTTTAGTACGTTCGTGGAAAACAATGTTAGCAGCAATTTGTATGGCTGATTGACTATCACAATATAAAGGTAGTGGCAAGGAGAGTGGGGCATTGAGTTCTTTGAATAGACCAGCAAGCCACACAATCTCAACAACAGTGGAGGCCAAACTTTTGTACTCTGCCTTAGCAGAGCTGCGAGACATAATAGATTTCTTCTTGGATTTCCATGAAATAAGGGAGTCCCATATTTGATCATATAACCGGTAATAGACTTTCCACTGACTGGACATGAGGCCCAGTCAGCATCATAAAAGGCCTGAAGTTGATTAGAGCTGGAAGTTGAAAAGAAAACACCCAGGCCAGGGGCCTGCTTGACATACCTCACCACTCTAGTAGCAGCCTCCATATGAAAAGCCTTAGGATCATGCATAAACTGAAAAAGGCATTGAACAACATAAAAAATATCTGGTCTGCTGATGGTAAGGTAGAGTAGTCGACCAATAAGACTTTGATAGCTTCCTGGATCAGGTAACAAGGTGTCCTGAGATTGCCAACATTTTGATCAAATTCTGCAGAAGTAAGCTTAAGATTTAGCTCTAGAGGAGCACCAAGAGGCTTGCAACCATCTATCCCCTGATCAGAAATTAACTCCAGAGCATATTTCCTATGAGGCATGAGGATGTCATCCTTACTTCTTGAAAATTCCAGCCCAAGAAAGTATCTAAGGTCTCCCAAATCCTTTATTTTCAAATTGCTTAGTAACATATCCTTTGTGGCTTGAATGAGGGAAGGATCATTCCCTGTGATAAGGAGATCATCAACATAGATCAGGACAATGACTAACTTGTCTCCAACTTTCTTTGTGAGTAAAGAGTAATCAAGGTCACTCTGAGTTAAGCCAGAATCAACTAAGGCAGTGGTTAAATTGATATTCCACTGTCTAGAGGCTTGTATAAGCCCATAGAGAGATTTAAGTAATTAGCAAGCAAGTGGCTTGTCAGATGGATGATAAAATCCTTGAGGAAACTGCATGTAAACCTCCTCATGAAGATCTCCCTATAGAAATGCATTAAAGACATCCATCTGATAGATACACCAACTATTGACTGCTGCCAAGGACAATATAGTTCTGTCAGTGACCATTTTCACCACTGGTGAAAAAGTCTCTTGATAATCGATTCCTACCTTGCTTTAAACCTCTCTATTTCACTAGTGACCTTGTACTTGATTTGTATACCCATTTACAACCTATGGCCTTTTTCCAGTAGGTAATGGTACGACTGCCCAAGTGTTGTTATCTTCTAAAGCCTGAATTTCAGCCTCATGGCTTCAACCCACCTATAGTCTTTAGTTGCTTCATAATAGAACTTAGGTTCTATTTCTGTTGACATCTTTGCTACATAACTCTGATATGCAGCATATAGACCTGCATAACTCAACACATTAGTTAATGGATATAGGAAATTATTGGTTGTTGCCTTCCTTTTATTTAGACTCACAAAATCCTTTAGACATATGGGAGGTTTTCTCGTTCTTTCAGATTTCTTTAGTGTAGTAGGAGCCTAAGTAGAAACTAGTGCAGGAGCTGTAGGACCCTGAATCATCTCTAATGTAATGACTTCCACAGTAGGCATAACTTCTACTGAGGTTGTGCCACCCTCACCAGGTGAGTTTTCCCTAGCATTATTTTGTACTCATGATGGGATGCAGTATCCCCAGGTGGAATTTGAATAGGTTGTACTGGTTCTGTTGGTTCTTGATGTTGAGTGGATTTAGTTGTTGGATCTGCTAGTTCTTTCTGCTGAGTGGATTCATTTGCACCTTGGTGTTGTAACTAATCAAAAGATGTAAATTCCCTGTCACGACCCGAAATCCCACCTTCAGGTCGTGATGGCGTCTAACGTTGAACCCGCTAGACAAGCCAACATTTTGAATAAATAAACTCATCAACAGTTAAAATGAACAAGATATCTAAGGCAACTATGATTAACAATATGAAAGTTAAACAATTTTCAGAACTATATAACAAGCCTCGAAAATAAATCCCGTAACCATAACCCAGAACTGGTGTCACTAACTCATGAACAGTCTAAAAGATTACTAAATACAAAGGTCTGAAAGTAAATACATATAATTGTCTTTGAACTATAGAATAAGACAGGGCTGAAGAAGAAGGATAAGAGGTGACGCCAAGGCCCACGAACGTCTGCGGGACTACCTCGATGTCTCCTGAATGGGCTGAAGGATACTCCCTCCGTCAATGTCCACCAGGTCCGGCTGTGTAGTCTGCATAACATAAAGATGTGCAGGTGTAGCATCAGTACAACCGACCCCATGTAAAGTAAGCGTCGAGCCTAACCTCGACGAAGTAGTGACGAGGCTAGGACACGACAACAAATAATACCTGAGCAGTTCAATAATATAACAGGAAGAAATGACAGGAAATAAGCAAGTAAACGCAGGTACGGGGAGAACATGCAGGGGATAAATGGAGTAACAATTTCCAAAAGAATAGAATAAGATAAGAACTTAAATGTAGAAGTAAAGGCAAGAATTAGCAGCTCGAAACGAGTAAATACACAGAAAAAGATACGGAATGTCCCCTCATGCATAGCCTCACAATCGCTCGGCACAGAATGTCCCCTCGTGCATAGCCTCACAGTCACTCGGCACGGAATGTCCCCTCGTGCATAGCCTCACAGTCACTCAGCACGGAATGTCCCCTTGTGCATAATATAATAATAAAATCACTCGGCACGGAATGTCCCCTCGTGTAATAAATAATAAACACTCAGCACGGCATGTCCCCTCGTGCGATAAATAATAAAATCACTCGGCACGGAATGTCCCCTCGTGTAATAAATAATAAACACTCAGCACGGCATGTCCCCTCGTGCGATAAATAATAAAATCACTCGGCAAAAAATGTCCCCTCGTGCATAGTATATATAGAAACAACAATTCAGTATGAAGGTTCAACAATGAGAAGTTCTAAATGTACATAAATGATCAACAAAATTCTATTATCCCGGCTAGGGACTCAGCTATAACCAATCTCACTCAGAAGTAATCATTACAACAGTAAAATTCTCAACCGAACAAATAATCATTAACTCTCCACTTCATGAAACAACCTCAATGTATCACTCCCAATTAACCATTTAGTCATAACACAAAGAATAACACGGTCTAAATTATCAAGTTCGACTCACTGGCATGCTTGACCACAACATATAGGTACTCGTCACCTCACCTATACATTGGACATGATATAACACATAGCACATAGACTATATACCTACTCCCTCAATAGGTTAGGCCAAACACTTACCTCGATACCTCGAACACAAATCAAGCCTCAACTACCGCTTTACCTCTTGGTTCCGCCACCAACACGCTCGTATCTAGCCACAAGTTACTTAATTATATCAATAAAGGCTAATTGAATCAATTTAATGCAGGGAAATGAGTTTTCTAATGTTTTCCCTAAAAAGTCAAAAGTCGACCCCGGACCTGCTTGGTCCAAACCTGAAATTCGGACCAAAACCCGATTACCCATTCACCCCCGAGCCAGGGTATATAATTGGTTTTGGAATCCGACCCCAAATTGAGGTCTAAATTCCAAAATTTCGATATTCTTAGGTCTTTCCCCAAAATTCCCAATTTCCCCATGAAAACCCTATATTCTAGGATGCAATCTTGTAAGAAGAAGTTAAAGAGTAAAGAAATTGAGTTAGAAATCACTTACCAATGTTTTTTAAGAAGAAAAGTGTTTAGAAAATCGCCTCTCACGTTTTAGGGTTTTTGAAAAGTGGAAAATAGCTAAAAATTACGTTATTTATAGGTACCCCCTCCCAAGCCTCCACCGCGGTCCGCGGTAAGACGACCGCATCCGCGAAGGCGTTATTAAAGGTTCTCTGAAGTTCGACCACCGTGGTCCGTGGTAAAGCCACCGCGACCGCGGTGCTGCTGCAGGTCTCGCTGAAGTCTTCCACCGCGGTCCGCGCTAAGGCGACCGCGACCGCGAAGGGAGCACTGCAGACCGCGCTAGGGCGACTGCGGCCGCGCTCCCAGGTTCAGAGACCTATTACTGCACCTGCAATACTCAGTGAATTTCAGTGTAATGCAACCCGGAACCTACCCGAAACTATCCCGAGCCCTCGGAACCTCAAACAAAAGTGCACACAACGTTGGAAACACGTTGCGGACTTATTCAAGTATTCAAAACACCGAATCACTATCATAAACATCGAATTACACCTAAAATCACATAAGATGTCTCAACCTTCACATTTTCCCACTTTCAGTTCAAATCTCATCAAATTTAACTCTGTCTCTCACCAATTTCACAGGTATTCAGTTTAAACATATTGGATTTATCCTGGCTCCGTCACCATAGTACGGGCCTCAATTACACAGGTTTCCATCATATTTCTTTTTCATAGCCTTTATAGTTTTCAGAAAATAGTTTTCTTTAAAATTTCATTATTTCATCAATCAATCACATACAGGCTACGCGCCCGGGCTGAGCTACACAACAAGGTGAGATAAGAAGGAGGCTTTCACTGCCTCGACACACAGATTTAGATAAAATTATACGGGATGACTTTTTGGGTCATCACAATCTCCACCTCTAAAATAAACGTTCGTCCTCGAACGGACATAAAGATATACATGGATCGGGGAAAAGATGGGGATATCAATCCCGCATATCGGACTCGGATTCCCAAGTCGCTGCCTTAACAGGCTGACCCCTCCACTAAACACGAACTGAAGGAAAACTCTTCGATCTCAACTGACGAACCTGCCGGTCCAAAATAGCTACCGACTCTTCCTAATAAGACAAGTCTTTGTCCAACTAGACAGAGCTGAAATCTAACACATGGGACGGGCCACCATTATATTTCCGGAGCATTGACACATGAAACACCGGATGAACTGAGGATAACCCTGAAGGTAATGCAAGCATGTATGCTACCTCCCACACCTTCTGAAGAATCTCAAACGGCCCAATATACCTAGGGCTTATCTTGCCTTTCTTCCCAAATCTCATCACGCCCTTCATGGGCGACACACGAAGCAATACTTTATCTCCAGTCATAAATGCTACATCACGAACTCTACGATCGGCATAACTCTTTTGCCTAGACTGAGCTGTACGAAACCTATCCTGAATGATCTTCACCTTGTCCAAGGCATCCTGGACTAACTCAGAACCCAACAATCTAGCCTCTCCCGGCTCAAACCATCCGACTGGAGACCGACACCGCCTACCACACAACGCCTCATACGGGGCCATCTGAATGCTCGACTGATAGCTGTTGTTGTAGGCAAACTCAGCTAAGGGAAAGAACTGGTCCCATGAACCACCAAAGTCGATGACACAAGCCCGCAACATATCCTCTAAAATCTGAATAGTACGCTCGGACTGCCCGTCCGTCTGAGGATGAAACGTTGTGCTCAACTCAATTTGTGTGCCCAACTCTCGCTGAAATACTCTCCAGAAATGGGAGGTGAACTGAGTACCTCGATCTGATATAATGGATATGGGCACACGATGCAATCTAACAATCTCTCTCATATAAATCTTTGCCAACTTCTCCGCTGAATATGAGACTAATACCGGAATGAAGTGTGCTGACTTGGTCAGCCTATCCATAACAACCCACACTGCATCAAACATCCTCCGAGTCCGTGGGAGTCCACCTACAATGTCCATGGTGATACTCTCCCACTTCAACTCAGGAAGCTGAATCTGCTGCATCAAACCACCGGGTCTCTGGTGCTCCTACTTAACCTGTTGACAGTTCAAGCATCGAGATACATAAGCTACAATATCCTTCTTCATCCTACGCCACCAATAATGCTGCCGCAAGTTCTGGTACATCTTTGCGACGCCCGGATGAATGGAATACCGGGACCTATGGGCCTCCTGTAGTATCAACTCACGAATTCCATCAACATCAGGTACACAAATACGCCCCTGCATCCTCAAAGCTCCCTCATCATCAATCGTAACCTACTTGGCACCTCCGTGCCGGACTGTATCTCTAAGAACCCATAAATGACGATCATCATACTGCATGGCCCGAATACGGTCATACAATGAAGAACGGGCCACAATATGGGCCAAAACACCGCTAGTCTCAGAAACCTCCAATCTCACAAATCGGTTGGCTAAAGCCTGAATGTCACGACCCAAACTGGAGGATCATGACTAGCACCTGGGCCATATTTGTCGAGCACCAACGTACATTTTATCTAGTCTTCTTTATTATCTTTAAGGAATAACGAGATCAATAAAATGGTAGATATGGATAATGAACATACATCACATGGGATGACTAGATTGCTAAGAAACTACATAAAAGGTACGAGCTACAACGCTGCCATGAAAGACTTTACAACAAAAATTAGCCAACAAGGCATACCAAACTATACATGAGTCGACACCTGTCTATGAGCCTCTAAAGAAGCATAAGTAATGCAACATAGCCGGAACAGGGCCCTGACATACCCATAACATCTATAACAAAATGCATACCTAGACCACGGCAAGTCCAGAGAAGGGATATCGCCTATAAACGCTGAACAGGAAAGCCTACTGTGGTGGGGGAGCTGCGTCTACCTATCTATCAGGACCTGCAGCACAACATGCAGCGTCCACTAATAAAAAGGATGTCAGTACGAATAAAGTACTGAGTATGTAAGGCAGGAAAGCATAAATAAGAACAATAATGTAAAGAGAGATGTAAGAGATACAACATGTAGCATCTGAGTGCTTCTAAGAGAGAGTAACATGAAATGCATGATACATATGTACACATAATCCTTTTAAAACATCCGGCTCTGTGGGCATTATCATCATCATAGAACATTCGCCTCTGTGGGCGTCATCATCATCATATCATACCCGACCTCAAAGAGGACTCGGTAAACCTAACTGATCAATGGTTGCATAATAGGTGCCATACCCGGCTGACTATAGCGCGGCTCGGTAGAGTAAAATAGATACATATATATAATGCATGCAAGACTCATTGGAATCATGTTATGAACATTTCGGAGTGACGTAAGGTCGATATTCTCCGTATACATCATTAGGGCTAACTCTTCATCGAGAATCTTATAAGAATCAGGAAGTACCAACAACATTGATAACATAAGAATAAGAGAAGCAACCTCAACATCAATTGTTCCATAAGATAGGAAACAATGTAATTACTGCTAGCTTCTAAGAGTAGAGTATCTTTGGAAGCTCGTTCATTGCATTATGTACAATCGGAGTCGTGCAAAAGAAGGAAAGGGATAGCCTCACATACCTTGTATATACTGTCCCAACCTCAAGCTACGCAAATGTCACAACTCCTTAATCTACAATAAGAGAAACGACACTATCGTTATCGTTTAAGCGTCATAACTATTATGTATCGACCACAACCTATTTTACGATGAAACAGACAGCACCTCCCCTATATATTATGACTTCACACAAGTCAAAAGAATCACCAAACAGCCCAAAAACATCAATAATAATCATATTGAGCCTCCCAAAACAATCCACACACAACCTAATCACTTCATACATAAGATGACCACCGTAATCGTGTCAAACGACCCGGAAATGTTACAACGAATGACCAGCTCACAAACCTACATCTATATGGTGTTTCTCCACACCCTTACTCCTCCAAACCTCCACAAAATAGTAGTAAAACACGCAGCCCAACAGCAACACAAAACAGTCCGCTACAAGTCAAATAACTCGAACTCATGACTTCCGATCACCGTCCCGTGAGTTCTAACTATTAGGAAACACATTTATCAACCTTCCTTGATATTTAAGCACTTAATACAGATATTAGACGTTTCTTAACTATGAATGAACTTCCAAAACTCTAACTACAAAGAAAAAGGAGAGGCGATATAATGACACTTACGTCGTAGGGATCGTTTTGATGTTATTGCTTCTCGATTTCATGCCCGGGATGATATTCTTCTTTGAAACCCTAGAAGATAGCTTGAGGTTATGTTTATGGGTGTTCTCTGGTCGTTTTATGCTGAATAATGAAGAGAAAGCCGACCTAAGGTATATATATATCAAGTTTGGAAAAGTCAAAGAGGTGCTATCTTGGCACCCTAGGATTGGTCCATCTTCCGATGCTTATATCTTTTTATATCTACATTACAAGACCTTCAATTTGGTATATAATATGTCTCAATAAGACCTCATATAACACATGAAATGTATTGCTCAAAAAGCTCTAGTGATCCACCTACTTGTCACTTATGATGTCTGCGCAGTCTCGGGAAACTAAAAATATCTCTCTACTCCTAGTCATAATACAAAGAATATCGATAACACGGTATAAATTATCAAGTTCGACTCAAGGGCATGCTTGACCACAACATATAGGTACTCGTCACCTCACCTATACATTGGACATGATATAACACATAGCACATAGACTCTATACATATTCCCTGAAGATAAGGTTAGGCCAAACACTTACCTCGATACCTCGAACACAAATCAAGCCTCAACTACCGCTTTACCTCTTGGTTCCGCCACCAACACGCTCGTATCTAGCCACAAGTTACTTAATTATATCAATAAAGGCTAATTGAATCAATTCTACTGCATGGAAATGAGTTTTCTAAAGTTTTCCCCAAAAAGTCAAAAGTCTACCCCGGGCCCGCTTGGTCCAAACCCGAAATTCGGACCAAAACCAGATTACCCATTCACCCCCGAGCCCGGGTATACAATTGGTTTTGGAATCCGACCCCAAATTGAGGTCTAAATTCCCAAATTTCGATATTCTTAGGTCTTTCCCAAAAATTCCCAATTTCCCCATGAAAACCCTAGATTCTAGGATGAAATCTTGTAAAAAGAAGTTAAAGAGTAAAGAAATTGAGTTAGAAATCACTTATCAATGTTTTTGAAGAAGAAAAGTGTTTAGAAAATCGCCTCTTACGTTTTAGGGTTTTTGAAAAGTGGAAAATAGCTGAAAATTACGTTATTTATAGGTACCCCCTCCCAAGCCTCCACCGCGGTCCGCGGTAAGACGACCCCGACCGCGAAGGCCTTATTGCAGGTTCTCTAAAGTTCGACCACCGCGGTCCGCGGTAAAGCGACCGTGATCGCGGTGCTGCTGCAGGTCTCGCTGAAGTCTTCCACCGCGGTCCGCGCTAAGGCGACCGCGGTCGTGAAGGGAGAATCGCGAACCGCGCTAGGGCGACAGCGGCCGCGCTCTTAGGTTCAGAGACCTGTTACTGCACCTGCAATACTCAGTGAATTTCAGTGTAATGCAACCCAAAACCTACTTGAAACTCTCCCGAGCCCTCGGAACCTCAAACAAAAGTGCACACAACCTTGGAAAGACATTACAGACTTATTCAAGTATTCAAAACACCGAATCACTATCATAAACATCGAATTACACCTAAAATCACTTGAAATTTCTCAACCTTTCTCAACCTTCACATTTTCCCACTTTCAGTTCAGATCTCGTCAAATTCAACTCTGTCTCTCACCAATTTCACAGGTATTCAGTTTAAACATATTGGATTTATCCTGGCTCCGTCACCATAGTACGGGCCTCAATTACACAGGTTTCCATCATATTTCTTTTTCACAGCCTTTATAGTTTTCAGAAAATAGTTTTCTTTAAAATTTCATTATTTCATCAATCTTTTTCACATACAGGCTTCCCGACTACGCGCCCGGGCTGCGCTACACAACAAGGTGAGATAAGAGGGAGGCTTTCACTGCCTCGACACACAGATTTAGATAAAATTATATGGGATGACTTTTTAGGTCATCACATTCCCCGTCACAATGAACTTGCTGAGGGAGTGATGGTGCTTCTATCTGAGAGACAAATTTGAAGGGGAAAATTGATTCATAGAAGACTACATCTCTGCTCACAAGTATTGTCCTGTTGTAAATTCCGAGCAATTTATATCCCTTTTGAGTTGGCAGATATCCTAATAAGACGTCTTTAGTAGCCCTTGGTCCAAATTTGTCCCTTCTCAACAGATTGGTTGCATATCAAAGAAAACCAAGAGTTCTCATATGGGAGAAAGAGGGTTGTTTGTGATAAAGCAACTTATATGGCATCTTATTTTCAAGTACTGAAGATGGCACTTGATTGATGTTGTAAATTGCAGTCTCAATACAATCTCCCCAGAATCTAATTGGTAGATGACCTTGAAATCTGAGTACACGAGCAGTTTCAAGGATGTGTCTATGTCTTCTTTCCACCACCCATTTTGTTGGGATGTATGTGGACATGAACTTTGGTGAATGATTCCATATTGTTTAAATAACTCTGCACAACTTTGGTTAAATAGTTCAGTCACATTATCCGACCTAAACGTTTTTAACTTGTTTCCCAAACTATGTGTGAACCAGATTAAGAAAGGTTTTAAGTATAGTAACTACATCAGATTTTAGGTGCATCAAGAACACCCATGTTCATCTAGAAAAATCATCAACCACTGTAAGAAAATACCTCATTCTATCGTATGTAGGCACTTTATAGGGACCCCGGACATCTATATCTAACAAGTTGAAAGTCTCAACAGATTTATTCTCACTAATAGGAAATGACATTCTAATCTGCCTAACAATTGGACATACATCACAATGATTATGTTGAAGCTATCTATATTCCTAAACTCAGTAATCTTCCTCAATACAGACATAGGAACATGTCTCATCCTTTTGTGCCAGTGTAACGACCCGACCGGTCGTTTTGAGAATTTAAGCTCCATTCGGTGGCGTAAGGTCTTGAATAGCTCCACATTGTGTATATTGACCTCGTGCGTGGTTTGATTCAGTTACCGGATTAACCAGAGTTGAATTGGGAGAAAAATTTCAAATTTTGAAGATTAAGTGATGGAAGTTGACCGGAGGTTTGCCTTTGGTGTAAACGGCCTCAGAATGAGTTTTGATTAGTGTCAACAGCTTTGTATGGTGATTTTGGATTTAGGCGCGAGTCCGAGATTGGTTTTGGAGGTCCATAAAGTGATTTGAGGTAATTTGGCGAAAGTTAGAATTTCGGCGATTTCATCCAATAGGTGAAATTTTGATATCGGGCTCGGAATGGAATTCCGGGAAAGGTTGTAAGTTCGTTGTGTTATTTGTGACTTGTTTGCAAAATTTCACGTCATTTCGGGTTGAATTGATAGATTTCGGCACAAGTTTTGATAATTAAATATTTGAAAATTCATAAGTTTGATTTTTGGTTTGATTCGTTGTTTTGGTGTTGTTTTATGTGATTAGAAACCTCGAGCGAGTCCGTGATAGGTTATATGACTTGTTCGTACATTTATACGGGGTCCCGGGGGCCTCGGGTGTGATTCGGGTGGGCCACGGGTCAATTCCTTCCATTTTTGAACTGTTGTTATCTGCCTTCTGATGTCCTTCTATGCCATCGCGAACAGCCCTTCGCGTTCGCGAAGTGTTAATGCGGACCATCCCATAATCCTTCTATGTGATTGCGTTTAGTCTGCCGCGTTCGCACAATTTTTCCCTCCTTGTTCATCGCGTTCGCATCCCACCCCTTCGCGTTCGCGTAGTGTAAATTAGAGTTGGGGGTGGGTTGTTGGTCTTTCTTCTTCCCGTTAGCGGACATTATGTCGCGTTCGCGATTCACAACTGGGCAGACTCACTTTTCCCTTCTTCGCGAACACATCCCTTTCTCTGCGTTCGCGATGCACAAAATGCCTGGATAGAATATATGTTTTCAAAATCGAGGGTTGCACCATTTTTATCATATTTTCACTTCTAGAGCTCGGTTCTTGGCGATTCTTTGAGTGTTTTTCACACAAATCGAATGGGTAAGTTTTCTTCCATTAGAATTAAATATATTCCATGAATATTTTCTTGATTTTATCATTTAAATTGTATTTTTAGTTGAGAAAGATGTGAGTTTTGAAAGAAAACTTCTAAACTCAAAAATCATGATTTGAGGGACCGAATGGTATCAGAATTTGATAAAATTTGTATGGTTAAACTCGTACTAGAATGGGTATTTGGTTTTTATAAATTTTGTCGGGTTTCGAGGTGCAGCCCCGGGGGTCGACTTTTGGGTCAATTTTTTATAATTTTGTAAAGATTGAAACTTTATTATTCGGAATAGTTTCTTATACGTTTTATGTGTACTTTGAAGTTGCTTTAGTTGATTTTGAGCCGTCCAAAGCTATTTTCGCCCGAGAGGTTCATTTTGGAGTACCGGTTGTCGTCTTCGAGGTAAGTATCTTGCCTAACCTTGTGTGGGGGAACTACCTCTTAGGATTGAGTCTTCTATGATTAATTGTAGCTCGTGTACGCGAGGTGACGAGTGTGTACTCGGACTTATTTGCAAATAGGTTGGCCTTAGGATTCGTAGGTTCTTATATTCCCCGTGTATGAAGTTGTAATTGTTACATTTGAGTTCCTGATTGCTAGTTTCATTTCTTTCTGTTCAAATTAGAAATTACTTGCTTAGTGTTCCTTGTTTTTTTTTATATCTTAATTGACATAAATGAAGACTTTACCTTTCCTACTGTTGTGCCTTATCTTCCTTCATAAACTGCCTATTTGACCAGAACTAGCATAATTTCGCCCTATAATTGTTTAGCAGAAATTGGAATATCTATACGTCAATGTCAAGCATGCCTGTGAGTCGTACATTGTGAATTTTGTAATTTTTCCTTAAGTGCTACTTAGATTTAGTTGATAATCATCCGTGTTGTTGGTATTTCCTCGGTGTTGCCTATTACTGAGCATTGTTCAAACTGAGTATATTCCGTGAAGCTAATTATTTAAGTGAGATTGGTTATAGTTGTTTCCCTTGCCGGGATGATATTGTTTCCATTATTGACTCCCTTGACAGGACAGTATGGGTTCTATTATTGTTTATGCTGTTGATGATATTGTTTCCATAGTTGACTCCCTTGCCGGGACAGTATGGTTTCTATTATTGTTCGTGCTGGTGATGATGTTGTTTCCATTGTTGACTCCCTTGCCGGGACCGTATGATTTCTATGATTGCTTATGATGTTGATTCCCTGGTCTGAATTCTATCATCTCATTTGTTTGGGTGAGAAATAATGTAAAGCACGAAGGGTGATGTCAGGCCATTGTTTATATGCATTATCATGTGAGGAAAGAGTGTAAAGCACGAAGGGTGATGCCGTTCCATTGTTTATATTCATTATCATGTGAGGAAAGAACGTAAAGCACGAAGGGTGATGCCGTGCCATTGTTTATATTCGTTATCATGTAAGGAAAGAGTGTAAAGAACTAAGGTTGATGTTGTGCCATATTATTGAAATTAAAAGCACGAAGGGTGATGCCGTTCCATATTATTGAGAGTAAAAGCACGAAGGGTGATGTCGTGCGTAATATTGTGAGTGATTTCATGGCACGAAGGGTGTTCCCGTGCAAGTGAGGACAAGGGATATGCATTATGATGTGATATCTGTTTTCCCTGTGTATACATCTGCCCGTACTTTGAGCTGTTATTGTTGTACTTACATATTTTGTGTGACTTGTTATTATTGTCCTGTACTTGACCTTTATCTCATTGTTGTTGCCCTGTCGATGTCTTTTACTTGTTTAATTTGCTTAATTTACGTGCCATATCGGTCGATTTCTATGGGGAGGACGAGAGTAAAAGCACGAAGGGTGATGCCATGCACTTGTTCTATTGAAAACTACATCTGAAAGACAATTATGTAAAAGTAAAGTTTAAAGGTTGAAGGAAACAATGTTTGCAAGGTTATTATTTTCCAAAGGTATGTTTGCAAAGCATTTATTTGAAAGAAGCAACATCTACTATAAAGGTACATTTGAAAAGCTTTTATTGAAAGGAAATTGTGTTTGAGGTTTTCGTTCTGTACAGTATATTTATCTATCGTTGGAGGAAGTGTATTTCGAAGGAGACTTTACTCAAAATGAAATGATTATATTTTTAAAAAGCTTTCAATATAAACTTACGGTTTAAAGGTTTCATTTGGAGAATTGACTAAATCGTAGGAGTTGTTGACTAAGGCTTGAGGGAGAAATTATTGCAGTGCTGAGTTACTATTATTTTTATTGTGTTATGGTTTCCGCTTTTGATTTGCAACCCCGTCCTTTCTTCTGTGTAATATTAAGATGTTCTGTGTTATTCGTTGTATCTCCCTTCCGCTTTGTACTTGTTATGTTGATAATTATATGGTGTAGCCATTAGACAGGTGTCATGTCATGTCATCCCTATACGTATGTTTGTTTAATTTATTAGACCAGTGGGTGTCTTGACTAGTCCCTGTCACTACTCCATCGAGGTTAGTCTTGATACTTACTGGGCACCGTTGTGGTGTGCTCATGCTACTCTTCTGCACATATGTTTTGTGCAGATCCCAGGTTTTTGCATAGCAGTTGATCGATAGCTAGCAGTGCGGTTGCTGTTGTGGAGACTCGAGGTAAAACCGCTTTAGCGTTCGCAGTTTCGGAGTCACCTTCTTACAAGTAGTATTCATACACTGTTGTATTTATTCCGAACAGTGGTATTTAGAGATGTTAGTGTAGATTTCTTAAAGCTTATGACTTGTACTTACCGGGTTTTTGGATGATATGTAATGTATAGAGATTTTTATCGAGAAGCATTCAAAAGTTTCAATATTTCATTTATGTTTACTAAGTAAATTTTTATCAACTTTTAAACCTTTTTTTGTTATCTTAATAGACGTGTACCCTATATATTACAAAAGCTCCTGATATGATTGCATATTAACCAAGTTACGTATGATAACATGGTAACAAAAGATAAATTTCTTTTTATTTTAATTCAAATTTAAAAACATTATCTATAAATTCAAAATTATCCTTTAANATATATATATATATATATATATATATATATATATATATATATATATATATATATATATAAAATTAGCATATACTATTGATATTTATTAGATTGCCACTTGGCTTAACTACAATGTCAATTATATTTGGTAACTTTATAGCTTTAACACACTAAAATTTGATAAACATAGGATAGAATGAACTGACCAAAGATTTAGGTCAGACCATGTGAAAGCATTTGTCCATCGTCTAAGAATAAAAAACCTTCAGATAATAGGTGCTTCGTAAAATATCCAAAAATATAAAATTATTTGGAAACTTTAATTTCTATAATCAATCTAAGAAATTTTATATTTTATAATCTAAGAAACCTTCAGAAATTTTATCTATATATATATATATAGATACGCATTATCATATCTCAAACATTGCCACTATCATAGGCTCGGTTGCACCTCAGGAACACTTTAATCATATTGTTAGGCTGGTAATTAATTATAATTAATGTTAAAACTTATGTGCCTTTACATTAATTGTTAAAAATATAAAATTTCTTAGATTGATTATAGAAATTAAAGTTTCCAAATAATTTTATATTTTTGGATATTTTACGAAGCACCTATTATCTGAAGGTTTTTTATTCTTAGACGATGGACAAATGCTTTCACATGGTCTGACCTAAATCTTTGGTCAGTTCATTCTATCCTATGTTTATCAAATTTTAGTGATATTATGTTTCTAAGATAAAGTTATACATGTAGAGAAAAGGTATATATATATATATATATATATATATATATATATATATATATATATATATATATATATATATATATATATATATATTTGTTGACCCCTATCAATTTTGGACCTAGAGTAAGTTTCTCAGATAACAGGATAGGCAATAATATATTAACAAGAATTCTAGCAAGAAAAAGACAAGAAGAAGATTACCAACTAGATGAAATAATAGATATTGACAGAGATATACAAAATTTTCAACAAAATCAATTAAGATTATTGAACCCAAAAACATTATATAACGTAGGATGTTTTTCGAATAATTCACAGTTATACAGACATTACAGAGAAGAACTGTAACGACCCGGTAGGTCGTTTTGAGAGTTAGCGCCCCGATCCCCTAATAACTGCTTCTCCCATGCCTAATTATGTTATTGAAACTTGTCAGAGCGTCGAGTGGTGAAATCCGGAGTGATTTTGGACACTTAGTCCTTAAATGTGGAATTTTGCTTTTGAAATAAGGTCGTAGCTAGAACTGTGTGAAGACGGATCCGGAATGGAACTTCGTCGACTCCGTTACTCCGTTGGGTGATTCCGGGGTTAGGAGCGTGTTCAGAATGTGTGTTCGAGGTCGGTTGTAGATTTAAGCTTGAATTGGCGAAAGTTAGAATTTCGGCGATTTCGGCAGATAGGTGAGATTTAGATATCGGATTCAGAATGGAATTCCGAAAGCGACAGCATGTCCGTAATGTCATTTATGACATGTGTGCAAAATTTGGGGTCATTCGGATGCGTTTTAACATGTATCGGCATCGAATGTGAATTCTTGGAATTTCATAAGTTCTTAGGATTGAATCTATGCATATTTGATGATTTTGATGTTATAAGATGTGTTTTTAAGGTTCGACCAAGTTTGAATGAGGTAGTAGGGTCGGTTGGTAGTTTTGGTTGAGGTCCCGGGGGTCTCGGGTGTTCAAACGGACACTTTTGGCCAAAAAGCCTTAGTTGGGTTTTGCTGGTTTTTCACCAGCAGTGATTTGCTCTCTGCGATCGCAGGTCTCACTCCATAATCGCATAAGGTAATTAGGGGAGGCAGGCGAGTTGTTCGATCGCAGTGCTTTGGGAAGATGGCCTCCGCGATCGCATGTCTCAGTCCGCGATCGCATAGTGGATTTTGGTCTGAGGAATGGGGTCAACGGTTATTCTTCGCGGTCGCGTGGCCCCTTACGCGATCGCATAGATTGTGGGCCAAGAGGTATGAGATCGCAGACTTATTAACGCAATCGCAGCGAGGGATCTTGGGCGCGTGTCAGTATGTTCTCCGCGATCGCGTTTGTGGTTCCGCGATCGCATAGAGAAAATGCCTGGGCAGTGTTTAAAAACCCAATTCCGAGGGTTTAAGTAATTTTTCACCATTTTTTATTTTGGGAGCTCGGGAGGGGCAATTTTTGAAGGTATTTGCATCTGGGTGATTTGGGTAAGTGATTTCTAACCTATATAGTTCAAATTCCTTGATTCTAATCTTAAATTCAACCTATAATTTCGAAAATCTTGTGTGGAAAGTGGAAAAGGGGAAGAAACTTCATAGACCAAATTATTGGGTTTTGACTGGGTGTTTGACCTCCGATTTGAGAGATTCTTATATTGTTGGACTCGAGAGTGAATGAGGGTTCGGAAAATATAATTTTTACCGGATTCCGAGACGTGGGCCCGGGGGACTTTTTGGGCGAATCTCCTAATTTCGCGTATTAGCTTCGAATTAATTAGCTAATTTGTTGCCTTAAAGTGTTATTTACATTATGCAATCGAATTTATTAGATTTGGGCCACCCAGGGTCGGACCTACCATTTAAACTGAGTATTTCACTTAGGATGTAAACATGTTTACTTGCCTTACCTGATTTTTCCACTTATTTGCTATGAATTGAGCTATGCTTAGGTAGTCCTACCCTATTCTTGTCTATTATTTTTCCTGAACTGTTTAATTACGCTGCATCCGACATTCATTCGGCATTGCATATTTAAATTGGGACTACGGACTGAGATCCGAGAGCTTTCCCCCTGTACTGCATAGCATATTTAAATTGGGACTACGGACCGAGATCCGGGAGCTTTCCCCTGTATTGCATTGCATGATTTCTGTTGAGTTATATGATGTGCTGAGCCGAGAGTTTATTTTACTCATTTCTTCCAATTTTTCCTAAATTTTTGCTTACCATTATTTCTACTGATTTTTTGCGGTACAATCTTATAACTGTCTTATTATGTTTTAAATTTAGTAGAGCCTCAACCTAACCTTGTCACTACTTGACTAGGGTTAGGCTTGACACTTACTGAGTACCGAATGTGGAGTACTCACGCCCTTTCCTGCGCATATTTTTCCCCATGTGCAGATCCAGGTACCAGTACACAGCGTTCCGGCTAGGAGTACTATAGATGCTGCTAGGAGACCGTGAGGTTTTTCTGCCGCGTCCGCAGTTGGAGGGGCACAGGAGGGCCCTACTATTACTCTAGACCTCCAGGATACATTGGCTCAGTTTTTGAGTGCCTTCAGTACTCTGTCTCAGGCGGGACTACTTCCGATAGCCCCAGCTACATCCCAAGCTGGGGGAGGGACACAAACTCTCGCAGCCCGTACTCCTGAGCAGAGGGTTCATATGGGGCAGGTTCCAAAGTATATCCCTATGCCCCCAGCAGCTCCAGTTCAGCATGAGACTAGGATAGTTGTTCCTGAGGCAGAGCAGCTCTGACTTGAGAGGTACAAGAAGTACCACCCACATGAGTTCAGCAGACTAGCTTCGGATGACGCTCTGCGTATTCTTGAGGGGTGCCATCGCATTCTCCGCACTATGAGTATTGTGGAGACGAGTGGGGTCTCTTTCACTGCTTTCCAACTGAGGGGAGCAACTTATCAGTGGTGGCGTGCTTTTGAGTTGAGCAGTCCGGACGAGGCAGCTTCACTTACGTGGGCTCAGTTCTCAGAGATGTTCCTACTTGAGTTTGTCCCTCAGAGCCTCAGGGATGCTTGGCTGGCAGAGTTTGAGCAGTTACTCTAGGGTACTATGACTGTGTCAGAGTATGCCGTCCGTTTTAGCGACTTGGCTCGTCATGCACCAGCTTTGGTTGCAACTGTCAGAGAGAGGGTTCGACGCTTTATTGAGGGACTTCACCCCAGTATTCAGACCAGCTTTAAAGACCCGTAAAATTTCTTGCTTAAAATAATGCCCGAATAAGTCCCCGAGTGGTTAACTCTGTGGAAAATTTTAAAACGGACCTTAATTTTTGTAAAAATACCCCAGATTTGAAAGGACTTAATTTTTCCAGAAATTGGGGGGGTTATGCGATCGCATAACGTGTATGCGGACCGCATAGTGGTCGCATACATGGGCAGATCGCTGCCCAATTGAAGGGGTGTTATGCGACGCATAATGCGATTGCATAACATGTATGCGACGCATAATGGATCGCATAATGTGTATGCGGACCACATAGTGGTCACATACCCGGGCAGAGTGGTTTCAAAATTTGGCCCACCTGGGGGCCATTCTGCGGTCCAATATGCGGACTGCATGTCAGGAATGCGATCCTGACCGCATATTCGACATGGTCTTTTATTTTTCTAAATTTTTATACCCGACCCCAATCTCATTTAACCCCTGCCCCCTTTCATTTTAACAAGTTTTCTGAACAAATAGAGAGAAGGAAAGGAGAGTTCTTGAGAAAGTTTGTGATCCTTCCATCAAAGTGAATTTCAAGGTCTCTCAGACCTAGCAATTCGAGTAATCCC